>MU225923.1:2500375-2514832 GCA_018584345.1 Thuja plicata
GATTAAGAGGCAAAAATCTTAATCAAGGGTGGAGGAAAAAAGAAGCTTGATCCTTGTGCACAAATATCCTCCAATAGGAAAATAAGAGTTGACTTTTGTGTCCCACATAAGACAAAAAGTGTTTTTTTCCCTTTTTATAAAATAAGAATAATGTTTTATTTGTGCAACATAGGATAAGAAGAAAAGTGGGGATTTTTTTATTTAAATAAAAGAGGAGGAAATTCCTTTTATTTAAATAAAGGCTTAGGATAAAGTGATTTTATTATTTAATTAAAAGAGATTTTTAATTAACTAAAAGAAAGCATGTTCTCTTAATTAAATAATATTTTTATTTTTATTTTTTCTCTTTTAAATTAAATAAGGCTCAAACCTTAGGAAATATTGAATTAATTATGATTTGATCAGGGAAATTGATATAATTGATATTGTTGATATTTGAAAATATTGATTCGGGGATTTGATAAATTGAGAAATGGGGCCCAAAGTCTAGGCGACCATTTTAGGGTGCATACATTACTACCAGGTTGTCTTATCAACCGCCCGAGAAACACCTCATAAAGATCTTTATTAACAATCTCCATCCTAAGCTTGCCTATCACATTCACATGAATTATATACAAACTTATCAAGACATCAGAATCAAAGGCATGGATCTTGAGTGAGGTCTCATAGAAGACGGTGCCATCAAGCACTACAAAGAAGCCCACCCTGACAAACATAATAATGATCGATCATGGTACTAGAACAAGAACAAGAATGCAGTAACTGATGGAGCCACTAACACCAAACACGTTCAGTTCATGGTGGTCTATCCCAATGCACCTCTCCAAAACTATTAGCAGATGCCACCAACATATTCACAAGCTCCCCCCATGTATCAACAGCTTGCTCCTGCATATCATCAGCCTGTGTACCAGAAAAACATACACCCTCAAGAGACAACTACCTACCCCCCGCTAGGGACATCATATCGGCCTAACTGCCAAGCTCTTGTGAACCAGACAAATGCCATATCGGTCCCATGTGGATAGTCCAGGCCTCAGGCCCAGAATGCACCCAAACATACATTCACCCCCTTGGGCAAACCCATAGATGTCATTTTCCATAGGATGGCCAAAGCTAACCTGATCGTGTATCTGAAAATGCAACCATTCGATGACTCCACACCTAAGCCTGCATGGTACAATGACAATGAATACTATGATTACCATCATGTTACAAGATACACTACCCTCAAATGCATGAAGCTGAAACACTGCATCCAAGATCTCATCGATCACAACGAGATTGAGGTAGACTCTCCAGCCCAACCATCATCAAATGTAGCCTTCAAAATCTATCAAAATGCATTTCCCAATTACACCTCAGGTAAAGGACCATCCAATCCTACCCAATCCTCCAATCAAGGAGAGGGCAAGCAAGCAGAAAATGCCAACAAAAAATATTATACCAATGCATACATCAACTATGATAACCTTATCAGCTATATTTCCTAGGTCATGCCCTTTTTTAATGTCATTCATGTCAAGGGCACAGATAGTCAATGCACAGTTACCACTCATCAAGGCAGAATAATTGTTGCAAGTGTTGGTGCTACTCCATCTGTCGGTACCCAATACAACCTGTTGGAACACATAGGGAATACCCCTACCCAAATCTCCATTCTGGATCTCCTTGGTACCTCTCCTATTCATCAAGAGATCCTCAATAAATCCCTACAATAATCCTGTGTCCCCAGTGACATCAATCCCACGCAATTCCAAAATCTTGTGGGCCATCTATCTGCCTCTTGCACAATCTCCTTTAAACCCATAGATGCAGCTTCTAAAGAACCTTATCACAACCTTCCACTTTGTATTACCATCATGGTCAAAGATGTTGTTGTTAAGAAATTCATGATAGATAATGGTTCAGCCCTCAACCTATGCACATTGAAATTCGTCAAACAATTGGGGTGTACTAAGGAAAATATAACAAATGATGTCATCACCATCAAAGCCTATGACAATCTAGAATGTACTTCTGAAGGAACAATTTCATTGCCCATCAATTTGGGCCTGGCAGCCCAAGATACAATATGTCATGTTGTTGATCATGACCTTCCCTACAACATCCTCCTTGGACACCCATGGATCCATTCTATGCAAGTCATCCCATCCACCTACCATC
Source organism: Thuja plicata (assembly GCA_018584345.1). Classification (NCBI taxonomy): domain Eukaryota; kingdom Viridiplantae; phylum Streptophyta; class Pinopsida; order Cupressales; family Cupressaceae; genus Thuja; species Thuja plicata. Next base: position 2,502,545 of record MU225923.1, read on the forward strand.
AGTGCATCAAATTCCCATATAATGGCACTGAAATGACCATTCGCACAGATCCCAAGCCTTTCACATATTGGCATGCATTAGAAGCCTCCTTCCCACACTCCACTCATTTCCCTAGGATAGATATTGGCACTTCCATCACCAGTTATTCTCGCACCCATTCAGACCCAGAACAATCCTTTCATCCACTCTTTCCACAGTCAAGATCGACAACAATGGTTGTGGAGAGCACAACCTATCTAACACCTTCATTGTGAAATCTTTGCCATCCGACCCACATACCATAGGAAAGCCAAAAAAGGACACAAAAGAACCAAGTAAGAAGTTATAATTGGGCCCTACCACTTTTGTCTCTGAGGGCATTATGACCGGTCAAGTGATGGCCCCTGACATCAATCAACGGCTCTATAAGGATCCACCACCCAAAGACACAAGTCACCTCAATTACTTCAAAGATAAGTACCCTTCAACTCAAAAACTAGTGACAGAAAAATGGAACTACCAGGGAGGTGGCCTCAATTACGAAGAGCAAGGAATGAAGGATCCTATTGTACCTACCTGGCAAGAAAGACACCTAGGCCTTGGCATGGATTCTGACATGAATGGGGGTACCAACAAGAACATCTATGCCTCTTATCCTACCCTGGGTGAAATCGCTAACATTGGAGATGTCCCTGAAGAGAAAGTTGTGAGATCTTATGACAATGTCTTTGGTGATGAAACCTTCCTGGGAAATTTTTTCCTCCGCCAACTTTCCATTCTCTTCATTGACCTTCCCCTATGCCATCCCAAACTCATAGACTGGGACCAACCAAGAATTGTACATATTGACGAGTTCCAAAGTGAGGACATGCTCCTACGGTTCATAGGAGCAGTCAAACAGAACCAGGACTGGGAGCATGAGTCAACACATGTCTACAAGTTGGATCTGAAGGCCTATTTTGGGGAAGGGGAGAACTTCAGCCACAAAAATGAAATAAAATACAAAAATAAAAAAGAAGAAAATCAATCTCCTGGTGAAAACCCCTCTGGGGCACTATATTGCAAAAAAGTAAAAACAAAGGGTGTATCCGCTGGTGAAAACCTCCCTGAGGTGCTAGAGGATGAAGATTCTCATCTTCGTCTAATCCATGATTATAGGCCTGAACATTCATCGATCCTCATTGAAGAAACAAAACCCGTCAATCTGGGTACCAAGGACTATCTGTGCATCACTTATATTGCAGCCTCTTTAACAGAAGCAGAAGAAACAACTCTCTTTGCTCTCTTACAAGAATCCATAGATAAATTTGCATGGTATTATTCCCACATGCTGGGATTGGACACCAGCCTAGTGGTACATCATCTCACAGTAGATCCAAATGTCAAGCCAGTCAAACAGAAACTCCGAAAGATGCATCCCAAGGTTTCCTTATTAATCAAACCAGAGCTAGATAAGTTACTTCAATCTAAAATCATTTGATCCATTAACTATTCTGATTGGGTCTCCATCATGGTGCACGTCTCCAAACTGGATAAATCCATTCGAATATGTACAGACTTTCAGGACCTCAATAAGGCATGTCCCAAGGATGACTTCCCATTGCCAAACATGAGATGTCTCTCATGGATGGATTCTCTAGATATAACCAAATCCACATCATAGAAGAAGATTAGCATAAGACGTCATTTACAACCCCATGGGGAACCTTCTGCTACAACATGATTCCATTTGGTCTAAAGAATGTAGGAGCCACATATCAACGAGCCATGACAGTCATCTTCCATGACATGATCCATAAAATCCTCAAGGACTATGTGGATGATATCATGGCAAAATCAGTCCACATGGCAGATCATTTTGATGTCCTAGAATGCGTATTTGATCAACTCAACCACTATGGACTCATGCTAAACCCTAAGAACTATGTCTTCGGGGTAACATCAAGAAAGCTCCTCGGCTTTATTGTATCAAGAAGAGGAATCAAAATAGATCCCAAGAAGTTCAAGGCCATTCTGGAAATGCCTCCACCAAGGATGCTTAGGTATTTGCATAGCCTACAAGGCAAGCTTCAATCAATGCATCATTTCATCTCTCAACTTGTGGATAAGTGCCAAACTTTCACACACTTACTAAGGAAAGATAGAAATTTCAAGTGGGATCCATTGTGTCAAAGAGGCTTTGAGAAGATAAAGGAATACCTGCCTAATCCACCAATCTTAGTGCCTTATGTGCCAGGTAGGCCTCTCATCCTGTACATCTCAGCTACAACTACTGCATTGGGGGCACTTTTATCCCAACTTGGTGATAACAGTAAGGAAAGAGCCATATACTACATCAGTCGCACTTTGATAGGCTATGAGATAAAATACACTCCAATAGAAAAATCATTCCTAGCCATGGTTTTTGCCACTTAGAAGCTTCAACACTATATTCTCAGCCACACTGTCAAGCTTGTATCCAAAGTTGATCCACTCAAGTATCTGCTTCCCAAGACCGCACTCATTGGCCATATGGCTAAATGGGTTATTCTTTTGAGCAAGTTTGATATCTAGTATGTAAACAAATAGGCCATCAAAGGATAGGTTATCATAGATTATCTGGAAGAAGCACCATTGGTTGATGCTTATCCCTTAATCATGGTGTTTCCTAATGAACACTTATGCATGATACAATAACAACCAACTTGGAAACTATTCTTCGATGGATCCTATACATCTCATGGTTCTAGGGCAGGAATCATCTTCGTCACTCCATAGGGTGATTACATTCCTAAATCTTTCAAGATAGGTTTTCCTTGCACTAACAACATCACAGAATATGAGGCACTAGTCATGGGAATTAGCATGGCCATTCAGTGGAATATTACAGACATTCAGGTCTTTGGAGATTCTCAACTTATCATGAAACAAGTACTCGATGAATTCCAGACTAGGGATGATAAGATGCTTCCTTATAAAGAGATGGTAGACAAACTAAAAGATAATTTTCTAAATCTCAAAATCACATAAGTCCCTCATCTACAAAATAAAGCAACTGATGCTATGGCTACAATCAAGTCCCTTCTGGAGATCCCACATGACACAACACAATATGAATTCCTAGTTGAGCAACTCCATGCACCCGCTTACGAGAATAATGGTGTCAATTGGGTTTGTGTCTTGGTTGGTCCCCAGTCCCTGTGGTAACATGACACCCATGCATATCTATAGAATGGCATCATATGTCCTCACCTCACAAACACCCAACGCCAAAACCTTATCCGTAGAGCTTCCCGCTACACTATTGTAGCCAACACCCTTTATTGTCGAGGCTATCACAACATTCTCTCTAGATGTCTCGATGAAACTGAAGCCGCCCAGGCATTACAAGAGGTACATGCTAGAATCTGCGGTGCCCACATGAGTCGCATAGTCCTAGCCAAACAAATTCTCAGACTTGGGTACTACTAGCCTACTATGGAACATGATGCATGTGAATTTGTGAAGAAGTGCTTACCTTGTCAACAACATGCCAATCTAATTCATGCACCAACACAAAATTTGCATCCTACTACAACCCCCAGCCATTTTATTGTTGGGGTTTTAATCTTGTTGGTAAGATCACCCCCTATCCTCTGAGGGTCATAAATACATCATCACGGCCACTAATTACTTCACAAAGTGGGTCGAAGCAATATCCCTTATCCTCATGACACACATCTAAATCTCAAAATTCATCCTCTGCCATATCATCTTCCACTTCAGCATCCCATCCACCATCTTCATAGATCATGGCACACTATTTGAAAACTAGCATATGGATGATCTGTGTGAACGCCTCCATATCCATCACCATTATTCCAGCCCATACTTTCCCTAAGGTAATGGCCAAGCTGAGGCAACCAATAAAACCCTACACAAGATCCTCAGAAAGGTTGTCAATGATACTGGTCATGACTGGCACCTCCAAATTAACCCCACCCTTTGGGCATATCGCACTTCTTATTGAACCCCCACACACACCACCCCATACTCCCTCATTTATGGTGCTGAAGTTGTCTTGCCAATTGAGGTCAAAATCCAATCCCTCTAAGTATCACTAAGGGGCCTCATCAGTGATGAAGAGTATAGAGTAGCCAGACTCACACAATTAGATCTACTGGATGAGAAATGTTAGCAAGCCTACGACCACTTGGTTGTTTATAAACAGGCTCAAAAGAAGATACAGCAATAAAATCCACCCATGCCAGTTCCAGGTGGGTGATCTAGTACTAAAAGAGAATCAAAAAGTGGGTACATATCAAGAAAAGAAAGGTAAATTTGAGGTTACCTGGCAAGGCAAATACATTGTCACTGCATGCTTCAGATCTAGGGCTATCAATTATCAACTCCCAAAGGAGAACCTTTGAATGATCCCATCAACATCATTCATCTCAGGCGCTTCTATGCCTGACAGCTGGTTATTCTAGTCATCTAAAAAAATCCATAAAAAGTATAAAAAGTCCTGGAAAAAAAATCATTGTCTTGGTGAAAATCTAGTCAATAGATGCCTTGATGATACCAAAAAATCAAAAACTCAAAAAGATTAAAAAAGTAAAGAGAAATAAATCATCCAATGGTGAAAACTTGGCAATCAAGCGCCTTGGACAGGTATGTGTGGTGAAAACCTGGAAATCAGGCATCACACATAGAGGATTGTATCATTATCTATCAAAATCTTGTTCCCCTCCATCTCCCTCATCCCATCCACCTTAGCCTAATCACTACCCATATTCCCTGAGTGTTCCCTCATCACACGTATCAGTTTGCAAAGGTTCTCCTATCCTATGTCCTAAGATTTTTTACATACCATCCTGTATATAATCTTTAGTCTTTGTTGTACATATGTCTTCCTCTCCCAATCCCTGAGCTTCAAGTGTTTTCCATCCTATAAATATCTTGTCTATGTCAATCTAGTCTTGTGTTCAGTCCCGCTTGTACATATCTTACATCTTTTGGTCAATCTCCCTACAGAAAGTGATCCAGTTACACCTTGAATCCTGTGCGACAGCAAGTCCCATTTGCAAAAATCTTGATTTAGTAATCCAACTTTAGAACATCTTTTGGCCAAATAGTTTGACATGCATCCCATCTTTCTGGAAATGGGTCCTTGAGGATGTATCCTTCCTCTCGTTAACCTAAATCTAGATCATCATCATCCTTGCGTTCTTGTAGGATGTATCCTTCCTCTTGACCTAATCAATCCACTTCTCATCATTCATCTCTCTGGAAAAAGGCGTCTTGTTGTTGAATTTTTTATCTTGAAAATTGATTTTGGTTCTTGATTATCATTCCTGATTCTCTCGGTTGTTCTCTTCCTCAAGGTTGCCATGATTCCTCATATCATGGTATGCTGCGAGTGGATGCACCTGAGTTAGGGAACTTGATATTTTTTGTTTCTTCCTGTGATTCAGTCAAATGTGACCCTTGCATGTATGTCATCCATGTGGATTCGCATGCTTCACTTGGGAAACGTTGTTTGTTTGTGGGCTTCTCCAGCATCATTTCCATCTTGGTTCTCCTAGGAACTAGGGAGGTGATGTTGGGGCAGCCCCCAAGTGTTTGTAGTGTCAATCCTATGCAACAGTGAAGACATGGATTTTCATTCCCAGTAACCTTGGTGTCGTCTCTAAAAGTTGCTATATCAAACTAAGTGCTCAAACTACATGGTGGTATTCCATCCCTAAATACCCCTCGCTCAAGCTTCAAGAACCACTACCCTCCACCCATGATATCCCAAAAGAAAAATCCTATCACACCAAGAAATATCATCCTACAATCAAACCTACATCCTAGCAATCCTACAAACCACCATCCCCCATAATCCTACATACACCTAAAAGCCCCCATCTCTGATGCAAACTTGACACCCCTCATCATCCCACTATCCCGTAACCCCAGATTGTGACTATGCACATGCTTACCCATCCCCTTTCTCCCTGACCACTAACCTAAGCCCAATTGGATAGTAATTTGTTGCATCCCCCCCCCCAACATCACTTTTGCATCCATCCATAATTACATTACAATCCATCTCCATCATCATCTCCTTTGCATTCTGTCTTTTACGTTAGGTTCATCTTGCATTAACTTCATTTTGGTCTAGTGTTAATCCATTTAGATCTTGCATCATTAAAATCATTTAGATTCATTTTCATCTTGCATAGTTAATCCATTTAGATCTTGCATAGTTAAAATCATTTAGATTCATTTTCATCTTGCATAGTTAATCTATTTAGATCTTACATAGTTAAAATCATTTAGATTCATTTTAATCTTTACATAGTTAAATCATTTAGATTCATTTTCATCTTGCATATTTAATCCATTTAGATCTTGCATAGTTAAAATCATTTAGATTCATTTTAATCTTGCATAGTTAAATCATTTAGATTCATTTTAATCTTGTATTAACTTCATTTTAGTATTGCATTATTAAGTCATCATTAGATTACATAGTTAACTCATCTTAGGTTCATTTTAGTATTGCGTTGCTAAGATTCATTCAGATTCACATTGCATTCACATCATATTAAATTACATGCACATTTCATTAAACATAAAATACATTACATACATCATAAAATCCTATCACATCCTACATCCACACACGTCAGTACATCATATAAACATCATCCACCATGCATCATCAGTATATCATATATAAGCATAATCCATCATGCATAAGCAACATGCCATACATATGCATCACATCCTACATCACCCACGTGTCACTCCCACATATGCCTCATATAACATATATCATCCATCCATAACCATGAAAAAACAACCCAAAATGCATGCATCTCGACCAAAACACTCTGTATCATATACCTCCTGAAAGAATAAAGTCCACAATGTCCATCCACAGTTTCTCATATACATATACATACACCAAAATTGGCTCTATAGTCCCAACAAAAATACATGCATAGCATAGTAATGCATCATTGTCCCTCTGGGGCCCCCATAGGAGGCTGCTCATTAGCATCCTACATCCCTATATCCTCATCATCGCCAGCAATATGTACCTGTATGTGTCCCAGTGAGTACGTAACTCCTGCCCAGGCCTGCTTTGAAAATAGTGAGAACCCTGGACCTCTCCCTGTACTCCGGAGGTGTCTAAAGGTGTCCCCTATGGCCCTAGTACCTATACCTATACCTATCTCCTGCACCTGTCTAGAGGCTCCTATATCAGAGCTCTCTACATCCTGCATCTGGACTGATCCCCCTCATGATGGCCTATAGCCCTGCCTCTGTCCTATACACTGGCTATGCCCCATCCTCTAGCTATGTCCTATCACCCTGGGTGTAGACCCCCCTCCTCCAGACATCACTGACCCCCCAGCTGATCTATAGTGCTCCCTCTAAGTCAGTGGTACTGCAACATGGTATCTGGCCCTATACCACCTGTTGGTACTCAAAAAATACAAGGTTTTTGAGTACCTTGTTAAAAATTTTGCATTCTAGCCCCTTATGAGTACTTTTGAGCCTTTTTTCCCAAATGCAATTCTGAATTTTTTCATGCATATCAGGTTTTCATCACCCTTGTTTAGGCATAAGAAGATACCCCAGATTGTAAGATTCAAGTTTTGAGTCATTTAGTGATGTCTTGTTTTGAGCACTTGTCATTTTTGCATATGCTGATTATAGTGTCAAATTGATATAACTTGCCTATTTTACATCTGAATATCTTGCATCCTCTTAGGTTTCATGGGTCACTGCTTTGGGAATGTTTAACATGTATGACAAAGAGCTTATGTTTTAAAATCCTAAGTCATTTTGAATCCATTTGATAAGTTCTTTAGTTTCCCCAAAGTTGGTCTTGCAAAATTGTCTAGTTTCTCTGTTATGACTAGATTGCTGAATAGCCTACTTTGAGGTCTTCCAAGATGCATCCATTTGAATGCACAACATAATTGAGTTTTCCCTTGCATTACAAACATGGAAGTGTACCTTCCCAAATATTTTTAGATTCATGCCAATCCAGTTATCCACTTTGCCAGAGCCTTTCCTTTTCCAATTTATTAAGTTTCACTGAATGTGCAGAATCCAGATTCAAGTGACCCACTTTGTGATTTTCGTGGTTGCATCTAGTCCATGGTAAAGAATAATTGAAGGTTGTTTTGCATTGTAGACCTGGAAGGGAACTTCTCTAAATATTTTTCAGACTTTGGTCAATCTAGTTGATCATTTTTCCATGCTATTTCCAAATCTAGTTTATGCATTTTCACTGTGTTAAAGTTCAGAAAAGTGTTTAAGTGCTAACTTTATATATTAGTACTGGTTGATAAGTTTGTCATTAGAGAAATTTACTTGAATATCTGTATTTCATGTGTGAAGGTGAATCATGTTCCAGATGTTCAGATTCTGAAGGATCATTCTCGATGAGTTTTTGAATTCAAACTTGAAGGAGTTTTGTGCAGTTTGCAGTGTTAAACAAAATAAAGTTTACAGAATGGTCAATTTCATAGAATGATAAATTTTTGTCTCAAATTTTTTTTCAAAAACAAATTGTGGCACCATTCTCATTGCATGTGGATGTACTACTGTGAACAATGGTTTCTACGCATTTGAAATAAATACAAAATATTTTCAAAACTTCCAACCAGCACATTGCAAAAGAATTCAAAGGGAGTTCCTGTGTAGCATTTGAAGAGGGAAAGGAATGATTTCAAAAAGGAGGCTGCATTATTGCACTACAAATTAAATGGCATCAGAGGGCTGTGTATTGAAATGTGGAGTCAGAAACAAGGCAAATGTAAAGAACAAAAGGGATGTATGTGCAGATCTTCTTGGGATTTTTAAAACTTTAGAAGCTTTCAGAAAATGCAATAGAGGGGAGATGTTACCCAGCACATGGAGGACATTTACAACATTTAAAACATTAAAATCAGAACACTACAAAAAGGGAAAGATTAAAAAAAAAATTGCAAACATGATTTCGCAAGAGACAAAAAAAATAGTCATATTGCGGGGGGCATATCTTTCAATTCCACTATTGGATCATGCTCATTTTTGGATATGTTGTCACAAATCTAATTCTCCAGATTCTCACTGGAGTGAGTTTCCAAATTCATCTTGGTTTGCGAGATACAGTTGCCTGTGTGCAGCACTGTCTAAACTGCCCATAACGGTCACAAAATGCATTATCCCACATTTACCAGGCAATGGACTTTTTAATGTTTAAATACAAAGGAGCTTGTATTATGAAATAAGAAAGAAGCCAAGAGGCTTATGGTGGCCCCTTGGTTGGAGTTTTTGAAATACTTGTGGGCCCCAATTATTTTGACACAAAATATGAAAATGTTTTAAAATACAAAGGGATTTAATCCCACATTCATCCCACATGAGACTTTCAAAATATTTATAAGCAAGAAGAAAAACATATACAAATGTGAAGCAGAGCAGGAGGATCTCTTCATGCGCATGTGCAAGAGGCCAAGTGGCACATTGGGAAGCATGCCCAAGTGACCACAAAGAAATTTTGCACACAATTGGCACCAAAAATTTACAGACTTAGAGACTAGCCTTAGTCTCCAAGTCTCCCAACAAACCCAGGGTTAGTGAATTGATCCAGAGACTTAGAGACTACACTATCTAGAGTTACTGTGGTTAAGGCATGGTTAATGGTTGAGTTAAGCTTATCTAGTCTCCAAGTCTCCAAAGCTAAGAAAATCATTAAGAGACTTAGAGACTAAGGTTGTCTCCAAGTCTCCAGAACTAATTGTGGTTGAAGAAATTATTCAGAGACTCGGAGACATTGACGCAATGATGACTGAAGTTAAGGTGTGGTTAAAAGCATGGTTGAGTCAAGTCTTATAGAGACTTAGAGACTAAAGGCTAGTCTCCAAGTCTCCCAATAAACTCAAGGTTAAGTAAAATTCTCAGAGACTTAGAGACTAAAGGCTAGTCTCCAAGTCTCCAAATAAAATTGTAGTCAAAGAAAAGTTTCAGAGATCTAGAGACTACTTAGTCTCCAGATGAGCAGGGGTTAAAGGTGAGTTAAAAGATCAGTTAAAGGCAGTGAATTAGAGGGTACCACATGTCAATTTCTGGTGAGTTCTAGGCAAAAAGTGCAGAAAATAAAGATTTCAAAATGATTTAAATTATATGCAAAGTTCAAAAGGTTTAAATGTATAGTTTGCATAGTATTTATTTCAAATATTTTGAATATGCATTCCAGGAAGATTTTGCAACACAGAGAAATCACATTTCTGCAGAATCATGACAAATTTGGACAGAATGAAGATCATATTATGGAGATCAGATTTGCACAGAAAGAAGAGATAAAATACATATATTTTATTTATAGAATCAGATTCATATTTTCTTTCTCGGAGATTTTTGAAGAAGAGTGAAATTAGATTTTCTCATATTAATATAAGATTTGGAAAGCTTCTCAATGGCAGAATGAAAGAGTTATAAAGAGGATAAGAATCAGATCTTGAAAAGATAGATGAAGTTAGACATTAATGAATATATCAGCTATTTTGAAGACTTGAAATGCAAGTTAAATTAGATTTTGAAGTCACCGATGAAGTTCACAATTTTGAAAAGAATAGAAAAACAAGTGCAAATCAAATTTGAAGAAGAGGACAAGTGTTTTTCAGACATGATTCCTAGGGTTTCTTCTCTCATATGTATTTCCCTTTTCTCTCTATTTTGGGGGTTCCTTTCCTCTGTTTTGTTAGGTTTTTTCCCTGCAAATGTTTAGATTAGGTCCCTATTGGTTTGATGAACTTCTATTGCAAGATAGACTTCTATGTATTTTGTAAATTCTTGAAAGCTTAAGGTCTAGATGTGTTGAAGCAGAATTCATTAATGGAATAAAGTGTAGTTTTCCCTCTTTCATATTATATTGTCTCTTTGTATTATGTTTGTGCTCTAGTGTGTTTCACTTGTAAGGCATTTGAAATACACCTACTATAAGGTAGTGTGTCTAATTATTTATGAGTTCCTTTCAAGGAGATGACTAATTTTTATAGATAATTTCAAAGAGAAAAGCATTATGATAAGGATTTGATGCGGAAGTATGTATATGAGAGGATAGTTTGTAAGGCACTCTATCTCAACTACATGTAGTTTGTAAGGCACTTTACAGTATCTCCATTAGTTTATCTCTACTAATTCATGTTTTCATTGACTCTTTGCCCTAGGGATAGGCACTGGTCTAAGATATAGTTTGCAGTTTGTTCCTCATCCAATATAAAAATCATTTCAATCAAATATACTTTTGTTACTTAGAAAAAATGAGTTGAACTCATTAGGGACTCATATCAGTAGAATATTGTCCATTTTAGTGAATCCTTGGAGAGTGAATCAACTAGGTTGTCCCTCCTTAAAAGGAAGAAGGATGAAATTCCTTATATCAATGGTCTTGCTATATTGACAATCATGATTTGTATAGTTAAGATTTGTATTTGATTATGCTTGGTCATTTGCAAATTGACTCATAAGTTGGTTAAATAAACTCCTAATAGCAAATCAGTGTCCACATTCATATATACTGTGTAATCAGTAATCATAAAGAGGTAAAACCTGCCTGAGTATATGTGGAGCTCAAAAATGAAGAAGGAATTTATTCAATCCTTAGCAATTAGGCTTATCTTGGCTTGAAATAGTATTAAAGAGTATGGTGTTCAAGTAGTTTATCAAGCATTGTGTTTCATGCAATAAAAATCCCTAACACCACCCTACCTGCTCTCTGAGCCCCATCATCTCTCTAATAAATTCTAACACACCACCCACGCTAATTACAGCTACCTCTGCCTCCATCCTCCCAATCACCACCAGTGAATCATCCCTCTCCTGTTGTAACCTGTCTCTCTCTGCCCTTAATCCATCTCTCTCCATTTCCATTCTATCCCACTCCTCCATTGGGGAAATTCCATCCCCCATCATCTCCCCTACCTGTGCAAGTGTGGCATCCAACTACCCTCTCAACTCCCCCACCTCCCTGGTCAGCTCTACCACCTTTCCCCTGAGGCCGACTATATCCACCTCGGCCTGATCCCTCTCCCCCATCACTGCATCCCTCTCTAACCTCACAGTGTCCCTCTCCACTGTCACTACATCCCTCTCTGCTTGTAGAATGTCCCTCTCTGTCATCACCGCATCTTTGTCCCCTAGTGTGTCTCACAGTTGTTGGCTAGTGGCTGCGTGTATAAGCTCTAGTAACCTCAATATCTCTGCCAAAGAATCCCTTGGACCACCTGATGATGATCCACCCTCTCTACGCCCCTCCATGTTAGGCAACAACATTGCCACCTAATCCCTCACATCCACCTC
>MU225923.1:2514845-2537622 GCA_018584345.1 Thuja plicata
CTCCCCCTCTCCTCTCTCCTCCTCCCCTCTCTCCTCTCCCCTCTCTGCCTCTCCTCTCCAACATGCCACTGACACCCGTCTCTGAGGAAATGCTATCGGTACAGGCCTCACCATCCCCCTCCTCCTCCAAATCACCGCTAAGGCTTCCACCCCCCAGCTCTATCTGACTCTGGTGGCAATCCTAAACTCCCCACAACATGCAGTCTCCTAAATGCATCCTTGTACTCCTGAGTACTTCCTACGTCTACTGGCCCCCTTCCAATCCCAATGGAGGGGCTAAATACCCCACTAAGCTTCATGTAACCCCTCCCTATCTAATCTCAGCCCAAACTCTGAGTTCCTCTCCCAGGTCACTCACTGGTACCATCTCATAGGATCCTCTACTCCCTGCATAAACCTAAACTGTCTCGCCACTCTGTCTGGTTGATACTACTCCACTATGTAGTCTCATCTCCCTATCAATTATGTGGTTGTCATGGTGTATGGTAACTATAACTGGTCCTCTACCCATGGTCCCACCTATCTATAGGGCCTCCATGTGATCCCATCTCGGATCTCATCAATCACCACCCTCCAATAGTCTGTATCGTCTGTGTCATGATACGTTAATGGCTCTCCCCAGTTGTATACCACAGGCTACTCTACCTATCGTGCACTCCTCCCTATCGGTCTGAGCATGGTTATGTGCTCCCATGCCCAAACTTGGAGTAGGGTGGTACACCCAATACTCCTCCCATGACCCTCTCCACCATGATAAACTATCTAATGTAGATCCTAGTAGATCTCTGCTAACATCAATGTCCCCCATGCCGTAGGTACTCTTGCATCTATGATCTGCATGATCACTGGGATCAGGCTAAGTGTAATGTCACTCCCTCTCATGTCTGGGGCAATGTACCCCGATACTATTCCACACACAAAAAAGTATACCTGACATGTCAGATGCGCATCTAGATGTCAGTCTAGTGCAAGCTGACCATGCTGTAGAGGAAGTGGGAGTGCAAACCCCGACCCGACCAAAGCTCTAAGGGCCTTAGTCTTGTCATGCGTGGTACTACCACCTTCATCCCTCGGATAGGAAACCAAAATATCTGGTATACATCCTCCAGTGTGATCATCATCTCCCTTGTCGGGAGATGGAATGATGTTGTCTCTGATCGCCACCGCTCACAAAGAGTCATCACCATCATCATGTACTCCCGCCTATGGGGCATGTGTTCTATGTATCCCAAGCCAACCGTGTCTACCTGAGCCCACTCCATTGGTGTGAAGTGATCTACCACCTGTAACACGATAGTCAGTCTCTCATACGATGCCATTCAATCGACGGACCACTGCACATACAAACCAAGAACTCCTCAGTCCTTCTAATCCTTCTTAAAACCAATTACCAATGCTTTCCCCCCCCCACTCGTGTTTTCTTTTCTAGACCTATTCCCTTCTTTTTTCCATTCCTGCTAATCAATCCCTAGCCCACATTCCTGCGACCGCAGGAACGCGTTCTTGGTAATTTCCACCCATGTCACGGGAATGTATTCCTACAACATGACATCATCACCCCCTAACCCCATCAGTCCCTCGTGGGATCTCTTCATTATTTTTCCCCTCCAAACCCTTTGCGCTCCGGGAATGTGTTCCCATGACAAATCCTTGCGGGAACGCATTCCTGCGACAAATTTCCCCCCTCTAATCCCATTTCATGATCCCATGAGAAATATTTTAATCTACCCTTCCCCAACCAACTTCTCACGAAAACGTGTTCCTGCTGATCCCAACAACATTCTCGCTGGGGATCCATTCACGGGAACGCATTTTCAACTCTCTAAACCACATAAAAAGTAAAACAAACAAAATCATTGAGCCTACATGTCTGTTTGGTACCTGACGTCACCGCACACTATGCACCACATCCATTCGATGCCTCGGTCGCCCCCTCTTAGCCATTGCCTCATCAGATTGCAGAGCTCAAAATTAAGAAGGAATCTATAAGCTCAAAATGCACAATAAACCTATTCTGCCACCCTTCCATCCATATATAGCCCACCCTTGATCTTTCTTTTCTGCCCCCATACGCCCTCATCCCCTCCAAATTTCTTCTAGACCACATTTTACCATATTCTAACCAATTCCTGCACCTCTTTACCCCTTGGCCTTTCCCTTTCTTCTCCATCGCTTTTTGCATTCTTTTTGAGACGTCGCTAAGGCTTCACTATTTTTCCCTACCACCCTCTCAAGGGGGCATCATCCTAACCAAATTGTTTTTTTTATCCATCAACCTAGGGTAACCTAGTTGCCTAAATCATGTCTTCGTGTCGTTTATTATTTTAAAACATCTTTGAAATAGCGTTATTCTAACCCTATGTCAAAGAGGGGAAAAATGTGGACACCTAAATTTGATCAATTTTAAAACAAACAATCATTTTATTTTTTGTTATAAAGAACATACATAGGTCATCTTCAGAGTGATCTTCTAGTCATAGGTCCATTCAAGTAATTGTGTTGAAGAAAACGTCAGACCATTGTCACATACGATAGCGAAGGGCATTCCAAATCTCGTGACGATGTTTTCTTCCAGGAATTTTATAACTATGTCTGTCATATTGTTTTTGCAAGGTATTGCTTCTGACCACCGGGTTGAGTAATCAGTAGTGGTTAGAATGTACCGATGGTTGGCAGACAAGTTGGGGTTGATTTCCCTGATGAAGTCAAATGCCCATTGCGTGAAAGGTCTAGCTTCGAAGACCGGCTGCAAAGGCATGGCCGGGTTCCGCTCACGATGTGCCACGGTTGGACAAGTGTGGCACTTCCTAACGTGAGTGTAGACATATTTGAAGATACAGGGCCAATAGTATCTGGCCTGGAGGATTTGATGAGTAGTGGCATCAACTGAGCCATGCCCAGTTCCAAACTACCTGTGAAATTCTTTGATTATTTTTGCAGCTTGGACACTATCGATGCAGCAGAAGTACACTCCTTCATAGTTCTTGCAGAAAAGCATGGCATTTTTTATCATGAAGTGTGCGCTTTTCAACCATAGGATGTGACATTTTTTTGGAGGAAATACTTCCGAGCATCTGTTATTTAACAAGTACACTAGGTCTATGTACCATGGATCTCGAGTGATGGACTCCACGGTGTATGTTTGACATTCGATATGGGGAATCTCTTCTGTCATCGCTCTACATAGTCCTTGGCCTAGGACTATCTTCATGGGCTACATTTCCAAATTGTATTCCTGGAGGATGGCCATTCATTTCCCCCGTCTTTCACCCAATTCACTCTGCATCAGCAGAGATTTCACCACCTGGTCCAGGATGATAGTATGCACCTTGCTCCGGAGAATATAATGTCAGAATTTCTTCATGACGTGAAAAAGAGCAAAGGCTTGCTTTTCCAATGATGAATACCAGACTTCGGCGTTCTTAAAGGGGGAGCTCATGAAAGCTATTGGTCGTTCTTCCCCTTCGACCTTTTGGGTCAATACTGTCGCAGAAAAATGCGGTAAAGGAAAGGAATAAATGTAGAAAGGGAGGGAGTATTCCGGACTAGCTAGAACTAGGGCCTCTATTATCGTCTGCTTAATCTGGGTGAACACCCACTTTGCTTTAGGACTCCACTCAATTTTGGTATCTTTCTTCATCATTTCATTGAGTGGTTTTACAATCTCGACGAATCCAGTGATGAATCACCGGACAAAATTGATCTTTCCAAAGAAAGACCTTATTTTCTTCTTGCTACCAGGAATTTGTAGGTTTAGTAGCGCTTCAACTCTCTCAGGGTCAATGGATATACCCTTCTCAGAGACAATATGCCTAAGCAACTTCCCTTCAGTGACCCTGACTATGCATTTCTTAGGGTTGAGGGATATTCCATACTAGCGACATCTCTCACAAATCTGGGCGAGGTGCGCAGAATGATCACACCTGTCCCAGGAAAAGATGGTAAAATCATCCATGTAGATGATTATGCACCAGTTCACCTTGAATGCAATGTCCATATTCTTCTAAAATGTAGCCCCTGCGTTAATCAAACCAAAGGGCATTCTCTGGTAGGCAAACATTACCCACTTGGTGGTGAATGTCATTTTGTCTCTGTCTTCAAATTTAACCATGAATTGGTTATACCCAGAGTACCCATCCAAGAAAGACATCATTTGTGATCCATTCACGATCTGCAATACCTCATCCAACGAGGGGAGAGGATGATTATCTTTTTTGGAGGCTTTGTTCAAATTTTGAAAATCCACGCAAAGGCAGATCTTGCCTCTTTTCTTCCTCACAGGGACTAGGTTGGCAACCCATGTAGTGTGCCAGATTGGAAAGATTATCTGGGCTGACAGCAGTTTTTGGACCTCGTGATGAATCAAAGGCTCGATCAGTGGGTTGACCAGTCGTTGCTTTTGTCAGAAAGGCTTAGCATCAGGTTTGAGTGGGATAGTATGAGTTATAATGGATGTATCATATGTCTTCAGATCCTCATACCCCCACAAGATCACATCAATGTATTCTCAGAGAACCGCGAGAATATTCTCCTTCTCCTCAGGGGAGCAGGAGGTGCCAATGTGTATCATTTTCTCTTCACCGGGATGGCCAATGTTTAATTTCTCAAATTTTCCTCCCTCAGAGGAGGATGATATATTTTCCCGGCCTCAAGGGTCCAAGTCGAAGATTCATTCAAGTGAGACCATCCCCTTAGGAATGGTGTTGGTTGGCAGGTCTATGATCCCGTCATCTTCATCACCCTGCCCAGTATCATCGTGGTCTCTCTCTTCCACTATCTAATCTTCAAAGACACCAACATTGGCCATGAAGGCTAGGATATGTTGATCGTCCTCAAAGACCTGAAAATGGGTGACATTGTCTGGAATGGACGGGGTGGGGATCATCTCAACAGAAAATCTCCGGAGTTGCGAGCCAGCCATGGGCTCAAGTGTGCTAGCAGAAATGGCAAGGGCATCTGGGACATAGTTCCGTCTCCAGGGAATAAGATCAATGTCGAAAGCATTGAAACCTTAAATAAGGCTCCATGCCCGGTTGCGGTATGCATCCAACCTCTTATTGTGACAAGTATATTGACTCTGGACTTGTTTAACAATCAACTTTGAATCACCCAAGGCCCGGAGGTGAGTGATTCCTTTCCTTAGTGCAAATAGGAGTCCAAGGACCAAAGTCTTATACTCTGTGATGTTATTTGTGCAGTTGAACTACAGCCTATAGGACGCGAGGAAGAATTTCCCCCCGTGGGTTGATTAATTCCACTCCGGCCCCACAACCCTGTTTGGATCGAGACCCATCAAACTTAAGGGTCCACATGTCATCGTTTGTTGTCTCAGATTGGGAAGGTGAAGTGGTCTTTGGATTGTTTTTGGGAGGATTAGGAGTTTCCTCCGATGCTAATGGTACATGGGTGAGGTTTGCCTCCGGAGAGATTTCTGGTCAAGATTCCTGGACAAATGACATCAAAGAGGCGCCGCCAGTAGAAGTACTGGGTTCCGATGAATCAGTTGTATGTTCTTTTCTCTGGAGGGCATCTATGTGTCGGGTAGCAGTGGTAAGGCAAGGCTCACACTCCAATTCTGAATGTTTTTGGTAATGCACCCGGCACCAAGTGTCAGACATGAGTGTGGCGGGAGTTGCTGTGGTACCCTAAGAGTTAACCTCAACCCTCAATTTTTCTTCCAGGTCCTGTGTTCTCTACAGAACTATGGGATCCTCCCAGGGGGTGAAATTGAATGTTAGGATCTCAAGGGGTTGGTACACCCTGGGGGAAGTCTCAGAGAATAAGACCTCATTCACCCTCCTGACTTCGGTGAGGGCCTGTCTCATTCGAGGCTCACTTTCAACCCGGATCTTGTTAGATTTTCCTTCCTAAGGGAGCCATAAATGGGAGAAGTTGGTCGAGAAGTATCCATTCAGGGACTTGGACCAATTCCAACTTAACAACATCCCATAAGTCTCTAGGATGTCCACCACTTGGATGTCGATTGTACTAGCTATCCTGGGGTCCTGGATGAGTTGAATCTAGACATTCTTCAGTTCACCCACCATTTTTACAGTAGTTTTATCCAGTTGGATTACTGCACCATTAGACGGGGCAGGTCAGAATTCGAGCTTCTGGCATATGGATAAAGGCATGATGTTGCCTGAAGCCCCAAAATCTACTAGGCAATTATGTATGTTTTTCCCTTGTATGTTCAGGTCTAGCAGGAAGGGAGGATCTTTAGTATTTCCCCTGAAGACAGCCATGTTGGCATCCTCAAAAGAGACATTCTTGGGTGGGCGACTGACGACTTTTAGGTTTCTCAAGAGCTTCAGAAGAGACTTCTTCTACTCGGGGTAGTTCAACAAAACCTCCATCAAGGTCATGGAGGTGGTGGTTTGTTCTAACGCCTTCATGATGTCAAACCTTCCTCCTGAGAATTGGTGGCTTCCCTCAGCCCGGTCCTTATCTTGGTTTGAGCCAGGGCCTTTTGGAGGGACAAACCGATCGTTCGTGTTGTCCCGGGGAGGAGTGTCCTTAGGAGGTGTGGGTGTGTAAATTGGTCCTTTACCATTCTGACTTTGGATGTTGTAGGGAGTCTGTGGGTTGGTGAAGGCATTGGCCTCAAAGGCCAGAATAGATTTGTCAAAGAATCCCTGTAGTTTGGATTCTTCTTCATCTTCCTTGGCAGTCCCAAAGAAGACGGTCTCACAGGCGAAGGCACCGTGAGTGGGCTCTTGTATAGGAGGCTCCGGGGGAGTAGGATCAGAAGCTTGTTGTCTGTCCGGCTGGGAATCATGATGACTTTCTCCAGCGTGGTACAGTTTACCTCATTGTGATAGCTGGTGTCGTGCAATCTACACCAATTGGTCATGGGCTGGAAATCTGTGACTGGCGTGAAATGGGACGGTCCAACACCACTCTGATTGGTGTTTTGGTTTGGAGGCAGACCTCTGGCATTGGCGTTGTTATTCCATTGTTGTTGGTTAGGCCGAGGCTTGTTGTTATAAGTTCTTCCTCTGACATTGTTGTTTCGTTGGCCAGAGAAAATATTCCTTCTCTGGGAATTGGAGTTCTAGGGTGCGTAGGACCCTGCCTTCAGTTGACCCATGTCCACAGTCAGCGTGGACAACATTTGTCAGAGAGATTCAACCTCGGCGGTCAACTGGGTATTCATGTCATAGTGTGACGGTTGTTGTTGGTTGTTCCCTGGGAAAGCGACAGCGTTCACCAGAGTCGAGGGCGACAATCCTCCAGTCGTGGATGACTGGAAGAAAGGCACTCTGGGTGGTTGTGTCTGTGGTCGTTGCATTTGTTGTGGCTGATTCTAGACCCAGTGTTGTCTGGGTCTGAGATGGATATACATACCGGGCCTGCTGGTCTATCAGCGGTGGTGGGGGATTCATGGCCATCACGGGAGCACCCATTGCCTGATTGGGGTTATATCCCCTGGCATAAGAAGTTTCGTCGGGTATCATGTTAAATGGCATGCTTTGCCCAATCTCGCCCAGGGATTTGTTAAGATCACAGACAATTCCAAGGCTAGGTTGTAAACCTTCGCCAAAGTATCCCGGTTGTCGGGGGCGGTTGTTCTCTAGAGGAGAGTGGCAATGAAGGGGTCCATCGCGTTTAGGTAGGTTTGGATAGTTACATCCATGGATGGGATGAAGGGACCCGTGCACCACTTCAAAGCGCATTGGAACCGATGGTTGAATGTTGTGAGGGGTTCATTTGGTTCCTTCCTAATAGAAATGAACTGGCTATGGGACCACACTGGGTCCACGTGTATGCGGAAGGCAACCAGGAAGGCAGCCTCCATGTCCTGCCAACTGTTGATGGAGTTGGCAGGAAGGTTAAGGTACCAGTTCAGTTCATTCTGTCCCAAGGATAGAGGGAACATCTAGGTCACAATGTCTTAATGTTGGATCTGGTGTCAGTTCATGGCATCTTTGTATGCCTGCAGATGCTCTTCTGCGGTTCGTGAGCCTAAGTGCTCATATCAGGGACAAATCTTTTCTGGGTGTGAAGGTAAATCGTTGGCTGAACCGGGAAAAGTTCCCATTGCAGACCTGGTATTTCCAAAATACGTAGCCATTGGGGGTGTTGGATTTTGACTAGGCTGAGCGTTAATTCTCAGGATCATCTGGGGGACTTGGGTACTCTGTGGTATGCTAGATCCCCAGACAATGGTGGCTAACTTGGCTTTCAGGGTCTGTTTCTTTTGAGCAGAAGGCTCGAGTTTGACAAACTGTCCGAGATTGGGAGTTGATCTAAGGACTCTTTCAAATCTTGCTGGTGAAAATGATCCAATCCCACTGAAGGCTTGAATCCTAAAACTATGGCTTGAGGAACCCTCGGGCGGTGTAAAATATGAATCCTCAAAGGGGGACGAGTTCATGCCCTCCTAGCGCCAAATTCTATTGACGGGACTTTGTGACCGGGTCTGCCAACAGAGGTAATTTGTCACCGGGTACCGGGGTAACGGCCAACTTTGCCTGTAAAGGTTGTCTAGGAAAATGAGATTCCCCAGGCCTCCAAGCACGTGAGAGTCGGGTCTCGATAGTGCGCGGCTCAGTTGGGAAATGTGACTGTTTTGTTTGAGGGGGATAGCTAGTTATCTTAACTCGTCTTCTCTGAGGATTCAAGTAAGTGGGGTTTCTTGCAAGCGTGCATTCATTTAACAAATAAACTTCAAAAGATACTGCAGGGTTAGAAATATTTCATCTACCTATAGTCATACTAAACATTCAAAATATCAACAATGCTCTAACACGCTACACTAAATACTAAAGAAACACAAAGCCATCATCTCATATTTAATCAATAGCGAAGGGAAAGGAGGTCGTTAATCTACTTGAAGCATCAGAGAAAAGGACATAAAGAACACAAAGCATAAAATACCATTAACCTAGAAGTCAGAATGCTAACAATGTCATCGAGAGAACTCTTCCTTCTTCATTAACATTTCTTCCAACAAGCACTGGTACTTATTACAATGGTGGCTCCAAGGGAGCATCTATCTACTGAGAACACTTAACAAACAAGGAGCATTGAGCTCTGCAACTAAGAACTGAGAAAATCAAATTGCTATTAGCTATGGACTACAAAATCATTAATTTTTTTGACCCTTGGAATGAGGCCGGACTTATTATTTATACACATCATTTGACCTAAAACTTAACCTAACTTATTTTACACTTTACAATATAATATTGTTTCTGGTGGTCGGTACTACCTACGCCACGCTACAAAAGACCTTGAGACGGAAAAGGTTAGACATGTTAGAGGAATAAGGCAAGAAAAGAGAAGTGGAAGAATCAAACTCGAGAAGAGAGTCAGGAGGAGAAAGAAGAAATCTGATCCCCTGAGGATTGAGGCTACATACCTCATAAATGGGAAAGCATCGCCCTATCTCCGATGCACCCGGTGTAACGTTGAAGCGACACCTTGGGAAGACCATCTGTCAGAAACCTCTTGTCAAGCTGACATGCCTTGTTGCGGTTACCTACCTTCTGACAATCCTTTATTAACTGCCTTGAAAGTGACTGGTCGGCCTTAGGGACCGAGACACGGGTCACTTAAAGAATACAAAAATGTGAGATCCAAAATTTCGGGATCTGGGAACTTACATTCTGAACGAATGAATGAATACGATCGAAACATCGTTGGCGAGATTCTCCAGACTCCGGAGAACTTTATTGTTCCTTATGATTTTTCCCAAGCTTCCAACACTTGGCCTATGCTTTCTTCATCTACATCTCTGATGCTATCCCACCGGCTGTGGACAGCCTCCAATGCCTCCTAAACATCTTCAGTCCTGCTCTGGAATTCATCCACCGTCTTGATGGCATCGTGTGATCGGATCATTGTCTTAGAAAATCTGGATAGCCTACCCTAGTCAAAATCTCCGACAAGCAGATACAGGGACTCCATCCACTCATCAAACTTGCTAAGGACGTAGTCCTCTGGGGTACATGTCCTGGTGGTGAAGGGATCGACTTGCGATACTCCGACCACGAATGCTTGAAACAAACCCAAGGGGTATTGGGATGTTGTCACTTTCTCTTTCAAGGCCTTAACCAGTTCCTTGCATACCTCACCCTTGAGGACAAGTCTAGAGTACTGGGCCTGGAGGGAATCATATGATTTATCTCCCAAAATTCTCGCCTCTGTAGCGACTTCTTCTCCTATGTTACGGATTTCTTCCAGCCCGGCCTTCCATTTTTATACTTCGCTAAATCTTGCTCCCATATAAGAGCGGAGCCCTTTGCCTGGCTGAGAAGAACATCGACCTGATAAAGGTCCGGGAGGGACGCTGTCAAAAATTATCTCATGGCAGTCACTTGCTCGGCGGCCCACCCATCCACAGCTTGCGCCTTCTTCTTCATAATCCGTAGAGAGTCCACATCGCCCTGCACGAGCGACAATCCGAAG
Source organism: Thuja plicata (assembly GCA_018584345.1). Classification (NCBI taxonomy): domain Eukaryota; kingdom Viridiplantae; phylum Streptophyta; class Pinopsida; order Cupressales; family Cupressaceae; genus Thuja; species Thuja plicata. The sequence goes on from MU225923.1 coordinate 2,525,259, forward strand.
GAAGGGGTTCTGGGGTGGACCTCGGCCAAAGGCTATGTAAGTTCTGCCAAAAGCATGAGGAGATTGGCATTTGTCTCTCTTTCCTCCTTTAGCTTCTGGCCTTGCTTGATGTATCTAGCCTCTATTGCCTTTGTGGCCTCCTTTAGCAAGTCCAACTCGCCTTGCTTGTCTCTCCTCCAAAGTGCCACTTTTGTTATGTTATAATCTTTTGGCCTTACGGCCACTGCATCTGCACCTGGTGGGGGTGTTGCGATAATCGCAATTGCACTACCTGTTGAATCAGTCTGAAGAGTATGGACTGTCTGTGCTTTCTTAGGATTTTTAGCCTTTGCATTCTTGGCCATCATTTCGGTCAATGAGAGCATAGCGCCTGAGGTCGCCATCGAGGCCTTTCTTTTCTTTGATTTGACCAGCCATTGGAGCGGCTGGGGCAGCCTCGCCGTTAAGACCTATTCACTGGGATTCCTTTAAGAATCTGGCGGCACATTCCCGGAATGTACATTGTCTTCGGGCTCTTTCTCTCGCTCTTGTTCCGGTTCCTTTTCTTGTTCTTGTTCTTTTTCTTTTTCTTGTTCTCTGGAACCTTTGATGTTTTCTACCATACTAGCGTCTTCTATTGTACTATCCGGAGCCTTTTCTCCAGTCTCAATATTATCTATATTTTTAGGGACTTCGTCCCTCCCAGCGTCAGCTGATTCTGTATTTTCATCGTCCGAGACTTCTTGATCTATCTGTTGTTGTTTCTCTTGGGCCTCCTTGGCCTCATCTGTTGGAACATTTTCCTCCACTGGAACATCCTCTGGAGGTGGGTGAGGTCTCTGGCCGAAATTTAACAAGGCGGCCGCCGTTACTACCTCACCAAATGTGCTCCGGGGCACTTGATCTCCCGGAGTAACCAAAGGCGTTTGGAGCGTGATGATTGAGGGTACGGTTGATCCTGTGGGTCCGGGTTCCCCGATCATCGGTTGCTCATCTGTGGATTGCCTTGGTGTGTTCTCGGCCTCTTGGACCGGTATCTTCTCCTGCCGAGGCCCTGTTTGTACTTCTTCTCGAGCCTCTTGCTCTGATGTATCCTTTTCTACCAGGATTTCCCTTTCTATGGGGGCCTCTTCTTAGTCCTAAGCTGCAATCTCCTCCACCGCATGACCTATGCCTTGTTGGAGTTCCATGAGCTCCTCCGCCGAGAAAGTATCGTCGAAATCATCATGTGGGGGCGAGGAGTCCGAAATACATATACACAAGATATACAAAAATATACAACATTTACATACTTTTTACAAATTTACATAACTATACACATATATTCATGAACTAATCTAAGGCAATGTATGTTATAAACACTAATCTACAACTGTACAGAGGGCGGACAACCCTCTCACAGAGCCAACCCACCAATGAGCGGCAAACCCAAATCAAATCATGAAATACAAAACCAACAAAACAAGCGAAGACCCAAGAACAAAAGGAAACAACAAGAAAAACACAGAAACAACAAGAAACCAAATAACCTACCTGAAATCCAAAGAAGAGCAAGGAAAGAGCACACCAGGAGCACTCCCGTAACAAGTTCTACCTTCAAACGACCACGAACAGGTACCTCGAATCAGCTAGCGAAAACTGACTAAGCACAGAGTAATCACAGCTTAATCGCAATTTAGTCGCCTAAGAATCGCTCTCAGTGCACAAGTGTTTTTAATTGCGATAGCTGTAAAAGTGGCATGTAATTTCTATTTATACCCAAGGTAAAAGCAAGTTACCCTCTTTTCCTGCAAACTCCGGAATAGGCAAACCTCTAGACTCCGGGCCCGGGGATTCCACGCAACCATACCTTCTTGCGAGAAGAAGACATCGTGGCGGAGAATCCTGGAGTCCGGAATCCGGCTCTGGAAAGAACAACAAACTCTGGGACCGGGTCCCGGAGACACAAAAGACAAAAGTAGAAGAAAAAAAACCTCACGGGAGGGAAAACCTGGAGAAGAAAGCAAAGAAAAACAAAGAAAACAAGGCAAGAGCCAAAAGCGAAAAAGGGGGACCCAACATTTTGCACACAAAATGTAGGGACGAGTATGCAGGGCATAACAAGACCATAGTTTTGAAGCCTGTAACTGTGAGGAGAGTGCAAGAGCAACTACAAGAAAAGGGGAAGCCTAGCAACTCCAGCAATAAATCTATTTCCAAGGAAGCATTTTCCCAATCTGATATAGTTATTATAAAGCCTCTGAATGCTAACTTCAGCGCAGGACAACGCAACAAGCAATTTAAGAGGGAGTTAACATTAAAGATGCTAACATTTGTGCTATTGAATAAGAGGGAAGTCTTACAAGGGTTTATGTTGTTTTCTAATGGAATTGCCTTCCATGTTAGAAGACATACGATCTTGAAAACCAATAAACAATAAACAAAATCAGAAACCCTTCAGAAGCCTTAATAATCATTGGCAAAACTACAAACCCTTAAAACCAAAAAAAGAACCAAGTCCCTTACAACTTCGATCTGAGTAACCAGTTAAAGAAGAAAAAAAATGCATATTTACCTGCACAAGACGCTTGACCACAGAAAATCCCCAATTTTTGTGTGTTGCGATCTCTACTGCTTAACTGGAATAGGATGTGATGTTCCCGCATTATATAGGCTTTCAATTTTAGGAACCTTCAATGTATGTGAGAAATAAATTCTCCTAGACAATGTAAACACGAAACTATTATGAACATGCAGAGAATTGTGCCCCTTCAATGCACTGCATTAAATCCTCCAACCAGTTACAGGGACACAGAACAATCATCAAATCTATGTCAAGTATTTGCAAGGACACGCAACAATCATGAAGGTAGCTCAACAAATGACTTTATTTCTGGCGTGTTTTCTTTAGCAATAGCAGTTGTCTTTAAACAATTGTGAGACTAGGTGCCATCGTGGATCTACGGAAGCAAGGGCTCGTAGGCCACGGTGTCGAGGTCACCCTAGTCATGGCTCAATGCTCACTGTCTGATCGGTGGCGATCATTGCAACTTATAACGTATCCCAAAATGAATGTGAATGTGTCGATGCAGAGCTGAACACTCACGCAATCTACTGTGCAATCACTGAACATGGTTACAAACATTTTTTAAAAAAACCACTTTTGTAGTTGAATACCAAATTTTTGGTGGTTTATAGCGTGAGACAGGTTCTGCAGGCTCCGTAAGTGGGAGACCTCGCAAGAAAAGCATATCAGCTAATTATTATAATAGAACAAAGACACCTATTCACCACTATGTGGCAATTGTTATTGTACTTTGCATAAATACTCAAGACTAGTAGAAGATCTATTGCAATATTATTTGATTCACATACTTTAAACTTTAATAATTAAATTCTTTGAAATTATTTGTATTTGAAAAGTTAATTTATGATAATAACTACATAGAATTATCTTTGTATTGATGGTTTTGATGATGAAATACAAATTACACTTCAAACATTGATTAAAAAATTATACACATAGATTACTAAAACTTTAAATATATAATAGTAGAACTTTTTTTAAGTTGAATTACACTACATTTAAATTTAGATATAAAATATGTTAGAATTAGATATGATTAATTATCATCCAGTATATTACAAACCATTGTATTTTTAAACAGAAAACAATAAAATATTATGATATACTTATAAAGCACTGTAAATTATTAATTTTTTAAAAAATATATATGATCTTAAGAAAATATATAATGTATCCCCCACCTGGATGCCAAATGGCAAACATTCCCTACTCACATGATCTAAGACAATATATAATATATATACCCTACCTGTGTGCTGGGTGGGATATATATATTATATATTCTATATTCACATGATCCATGTGAAGATATATAATATATATATCCCAGCTGTGTTGTAGGTGAAAGCAAAGATTTTCTTCCCTATTCATTAGCTTAGGAAGAAGTATGGCGGATTCACAGACTCAATTTTTACTGAGCGCATACTTTATGTTAGCTTTCATTTTTACATCTCACTGCAAAGCAGCTTCTGTGCAACCCCAAATAGGCAACCCGCAAGAAGCGGCTCTTACAGTAACAATCTTTTTATCCTGGACTTTTTATTTTCGTTCAACGGATCAAACCCTAAAGATTTCATTTTTTGGTTTTTCTTTCCATTCAATCTGAGCAAACACTAAAGATCTCATTTTCTGGTTTTCTTGATGGATGCGTGTATTCTGTTTCTGCAGACAAGGGAGGCGGAGAAATTGGAAAGCTGTGCATACACAATACAGATAAAGACGAGCTGCTCTGCTTTCGCAGGGACAGACGACATAATTAGTATTGCATTTGGGGACGCATTCGGAAACCAGGTGTACGTAGCGAGACTCGATGATCCGACCACCGACACCTTTGAGAGATGTTCAACAGATTCCTTCACAATTTTGGGCCCCTGCGTTTACAAAGTCTGTTATTTGTACTTGATGCGCGTCGGATCTGATGCATGGAAGCCAGAGTGGGTTAGGGTTTATTATGGTCGGGCTCAATCTGTTAGCTTTACTTATGATATGTTTATTCCTGACAGAGTTTGGTATGGATTTGATCTCTGTAAAATTGTAGCTCAGCAGTCTGCTCTCAGTATGTAAGATCTGGCTGGGTATTGATTCAAGATTTGTTTTGTGAGGATTTAAATTTTTTAGGTCTGGAATGAAGGACAAATTTGGGCGATTTCGTTGTTTTCAAATGTTTTGGTACTGAATATGGGGAAAACCCCTGATTTCTCAATTTCTTCTGGCTGTTTCTGCTATTGGTGTACAACTGTTCGTAATGTGTTCCTCTAGTATCCAATCCAAATAGGGACAGAATATGTTTTATGTACTAGGGTTGTGGTCTTAAGGAGGGCGTAGCTTAAATCATTATAGGGGAGAGGACCTACTAGTTGAGCCCGTTCTAATAGTTGTGACAGTAGTTGTTAATTAAATATCTACATTTGCTGATTTAATATCCAATATTTTTAACAACACTGTACCAATGGTTATGACTTTAAAGTTGCTTTTGCTAATGATGACTACCCATAATTGAATGAAATGTGTCCCTTTTCCTAAAAAGCAACCAATAGTGTGATGCCACATCAATTGTACAAGTATGTTTATGTTTTTGACAACTAGTGGGTCTTTTCCATATGTTATAAATATTAGAAAAAATTAGTTTGGAATTCTAACAAGTGGATGGTTTTGTTTTATATTAAAAAATATTGTGTAGCAATTATTTTAAAATTTGATGGGGCGATGCAAAAATCAAAGATTTCCTTTTTTCTAATGTAATGTGAGTTCTCACAAAGGTAAAAAGTGTTGTTTAGAACTCATTTCTAGTGTTTTTCATTTGTTGAGAAAGATCATGTCTAATGGTTGGGTGCATAAATTGTCTCTAATAGTGTAACTCATATTGCAAATGACTTTGTTCATACTTAGCATTCATTTCTATTCTAGTTTTTATTCTCTTCATGTCATTTCGAATTGTATTGTACTTGTGATCCTCTCCTTTAAATAACATATAATAAGTAGTGTTGCCAATATATATGGTTTTTTTAATTTATTTTTCTTTTGGTGTGCTTTCTTCTTTTGTCTTTTGGTTCTCTTTTCTCTCACTTATGTGCTCTTTTTATTTATTTCATTATTTAATTGATTCTTGTGTTAGTTGTTTTGTTGCATTTTCGAATTGTGTTCTTTGGGTTGACTTGCCATACTTCGTCTAGTTGCTAACTCCCTCCTCTCTTCTCTCTTCCTTTATCACTTTCTTTTATTGAGACTTGGGTCTCCAATCTACCAACTTACTTCTCTTTGTTCTCTTATATTCTAATGATGGATCATGGAGTGTGATCCGAAATGTTGATGTTCTAAAAAATCTTTCACAAAATCAAATCCATAAATTACTTGGCAATATTTGGAAATTATATTTTCTTCCCTACCTCACTTTTCTAGCCCATTGTGCATCTTAACCCTATCATACTCAAACAATTAGTAGGCTCCAAAATCTGAATTTATTAAGAGATATCTAATCAACGTGAAATAGAAGCACGCAAGACATAGAAGCAACAACTGTTGCATACATTAGGTCCTTTCATAGTTTAAACCTCCATTATTTAGTTAAACACACTCATCTTGCATCTAGAGCTTACTCTGCACAAAATATTAAATCAACATCAATACTATTGAATTAAAATTGGGGATTTGATAGAGCAAAATCTCTTAATATGCCCAAGGTATCATTTTCCCCCACAACTACCACATATTGCAAGTATAGGTTTACAAAGTTGTGGAAAAACATCATCATGACAAAGTTCATTATTGTATAGTGTGTTGTGTCAAATTTATAAGGGCAGTGCCTCTGCAAGGAGCTAGAAGGTGTCAAGAAATATAATTGGTCATCCAACACATCTAATAATGAAGATGCTTTAAAGAAAGAGCATCAGGAGAATAATGTTTTTTAGAAAAATAAAAATATAATAACACAAAATAAGAAAAATAAAAATGTGACAATCACCTTTCAAGGGGCTTATACTTTTCAAAACAAAAATATTATAAATGATGAAATAAGTCAAGAATCGGATGAAGAAGAAGAAACATACCATTTTTTACCTACAAAACAAGAACATGATAAAGTTATTGAAAATGCAAAACAAACAATGATCCAAAAACAAAATGAAGAAAATGAGGTTTTTTTTCTAAAGAAGTAATTGCGATAAAGAAGCTGGCCACTTTGGTCCAACAAAATAATCTATTACTGAACAGGGATTTTTTTAGTGGCGATTCTTCGCCAATTGGCAAATATGTCCCGTCGGGCATATAGAATTTGGCGAAAAAATGCATAGTGTACTGTTTGACCGGTTCGCCCAAATTTTATAAAAAACATGTTAATTGGTCGGGTTGTTCACCACTATTTGCATGTAATTTCACTACTGTAGTGGGGTTGTTCGCCCATTTATCTATTGTATATCTACTATTATTTGCCATGGGATTAAGGAAGGGGTATTTATCAAGGATCACCATTCGCCAAAGTCCCATTATCCCAAGTTAAAATTTTATTTGCACTAGGACCCAATTCGCCATGCATCGTAATTCACCGTGTCCCAAATTCCCGCCCTATTCGCCTAGTCAATTACTTGGAATTACGCAGGGTTTGCCAAATATTAGTTGTTATCATATGCAAATGTCGTCCCCTTCGCCAAAATTTGAAATAAGCATTTGTATATAAGGATAGTTTCAAGAGATTTAGGAGTGCAAAAAATCAGTTGATTCTGAGCTAACAATTGCAGTCGGTAGCGAACCGGAAAGACTACGAGTCCTTAGTATCTTATAATTATTCAAGTAAAATTTTATTGCAGCCTTAGTTTGTTGGAGATGTCACAGTCAAAGTTAAACAGGAAGAGGTCTATTGAAGGTGGAGAATCTGGAGAATCATACCACGTGTCATGATTCCGTCGAGGGTTTGCCATAAACATTTTGAAGACCAACAGTAGGCCCAAAATTCATCTTTGGCCATTGATATGTTGTAATCCCACGGACGTGTGAGTCTATGATGTCATAGAGGTGGGACCCGATGCAACTTCAACATCAAATCAGAACCATTGGATTAAGAGAGATGAACGGTGGAAGGTGCATTTCGGAAGAAATGTGGTCACATAACTCCTTTACTGAAAAATCTCTCCGGAAACATCACACGTGTCATCCTTTGAGAATGGAAACTTTGGAGAATGAAACTTTAATAGTTATTTTCAATTATTAAATCGTCATACCAACTATACAACTATTCCCTTAAATCGCCAAGTTTATATGTATTTTTGAAATACATTCGCCACGACAACTAATTAATTACAATATTTGGAAAATTATTTCGCCATAATTTATCAGTAAAATTTTCCAGCTTCGCCAATTATATTAATAATTTTCCTATTAAAATCATTTGTTTTCGCCATTTTTTTATAAAAATTGTATACGGTATTAAAAAAATTGCCACCAAATATCTATAATTTGAACCACAATTCGCCATCAATATTAAAAATTTTCCCTAAAAAAAAAATGTGATTCGCCACAATTTTATACTTTTTGGGAGGGGGGGTTTCTTAAAGTTATCCCTGTTACTGAAGCGGGGACAATTCAACAAATACTAGAATAAGTAGACAAAGATCTTGCCACAAATTTATAGGATGCAAAGATATCAAGACTGGAAGGTCATTGATGATAATTGAACACCTTTATCATCAAAAGTTAAAGCACAACGTGGTAGACTTAGGTGCAAACATTAATATCACGATTTAAAAGATTTGGGAGATACTTGGGAGACCAAAACTAACAAACACTCCCTACTATATCTACTTGGTAAATGGATTAGGGATGCATTAAACAAAAAATTAATTTTATAGTGACCATGAAAGAGCCCTTTAATACATTCTGGGATTTGCAAATAGTAAAATGGTTTGTTAATGCAAATGGAGTGGTGGACTAATAGAAGGAAGATCTTTTGCAGATAATATCCAAGGTGTTCACCTTCATTTAATATATGATGAAATTAATTTTTATGTCAAGGATATTGCCCAAGAGGAAGATAAAGAGGATAACACAATATTGATTTATTCAATCTTTAAATTACCCAACACAAATAAAATGGACAAACCTAATAGAAAAAGGGAAATTGAATAAGAAAGTGAGGATGGAAGTACATATAGTAAGGATGTGCTAGGTCCTTTGGTGCAAGAGGAACTAGAGTTAATATCCTAAAAGGTGAATGGGTTTATAAGAACATCCATAGCTCAAAAAATTAAAAATATATACCAATAATAATTGTTAATGAAAAAAATGCTCTACAAACATCACAAATAACCAAAATGCATAACCTAGTTATGGCTCCTGGGACCTCAAAACAAGTGTTCCAAACATTAAAAAGATACCTTATGTTGAATAATCAAAATATTGAGGGAGGGGGGTGAATCAATATTCCCAAAATTATCAGAATTAATTCACTTGTTGAACTTTAATATTTAGATAATCAAAGAACATAAATGTAAACAACATAAGTACAAGAGAAGACCAAATTTTTATCGTGGAAACCCCAAACGGGAAAAATCATGGAGAGGGTTAGCTCTCAATATTGTATAACTAGTTATATAATATTACAATGCTCGTTGAATGACAAACTGTGAAAAATGATTACAAAATGAACTATTATAATTGCATCTGACATGCATGAATTAGTTCCTTTGAAGTTCAAAATATAGACTTGACACACTTCATTTGTTCTTCACATATTTGCATAGCCTTGATATCCTTTCACAGATTTACATATCCACTACATCTATATCTTCTTTCATCTACATCACTATGTATTGTCTCTATGTATGTCCAAGAGGATAGAACAAACATACACATATATATTGTTCTCACCCACATATTGTATCGGCGAAGCCCAAGCATCAATTAGTTGACCAGGGTAAACCATTACACGTTTCATTCATGACATATTTCAAATTTTCTTCCGCGCATTAGTCAACACATTCATCAATATCAATGCCCACTTGAGTTTAGTCCTTAATCCTATCCCAAATTCGTATTACCAGAAACATTCGTGTGAAGAAGTGCAGACCAACTAATCATTTGTCTTGTTATGGAGAAATAGAGTAATTGGTAGACTAAGTTACCATACCAATAAAGCAACCCGACTAGAGTTTCAATCCTCATGAAAACTTAACCATAGGTTTTGTTGGTTGTATTTCCTATTTTTGCTAGTTCTCTTGGTTCCTTGTCCTGCTCTCTGGGTTCTGAGGTGCTTAATTCAGCTATATCTCGTTCATTCTGCCCTTACCCCTGTTAGGTTTCAGGTTTTCAAGTCTAAACCTTGCCCAAATTGCAAAAACCCTAAAAAACCCTGGCTATCCAAGTGTTAAACGGTGAGAATAAACCCTAGGTCATGTCTTATGTTTCAACGTTACCTTTTTCATTCATTTAAGGCATGTGTTTTAAGTTAAGTCGCCTCGTCGCGTTACCCCGGCCGAATATTCCAGTTGCTTTCCCGACTTTGCTTTTTCCTTGTGTCGCGTAGTCTCGATTAAAATTAGAATATTCCTTCAGTGTTCCGAGACTCAGCGATTTCCTTCATTCGGGTAGTCACAAGATCTTCATGTTATAGTGCTTTGTAAAAGATGGGACCCACTGTTAGTTGGGTGATCGCAGGAGAAATTAAACAGTTATGAAATTGCCTTCAGACTTCGCGATTACTTCATGTCGCGTTATCACCAAATCAAGCCTAAGGCTAACAGTTAAGTTTTCCTTCAGTCGCGTGGTCTCGAAATAGAATGGCGGTTAAGAGATTTCAGCTCAGACTACGCGACTAACCGTTTGAAGTTTGCAGTAATGCTCAGTCGAGATGTCGTCGGGACAGGATAATGTCTTAGTTCTCCAGTATGCAGGAAGTAAACAAATGATTGAGTGACATTTGTCATAAAGTAAGTGGGTTATCGCGTGGTCACCAGAAGGGAGAAGTGGATTAAGCGACTTTGAGACTAAGGTGCCTTGCCTTCAGTCGCAGTGTCTGAGAAACATTTAAGGGCATGCAGAAACATTGGGCGATTTCGCGACAGCCATCGATGAAAGAATCAGAAGATCCAACGGTGGTTGCGATGTCTGGGAAGAAAAGTGCCCCAAGAGAAAAGTCCTTCCGACTTGGCGATTAGGGTATGTCACGCAGTCGCTATAAGTAAAGAAAAGGCGCATATAACCTGTTAAGGTAAAGTTGAAGGCTCAGGATTTGATTCTGCGATAAGGCGACTAAAGGTTGTTGCATAGTATTGAAACAGAATAGAAGCATTCAGTGACAAGGAGATGACTGAGAAGGTTAAAGGTAACGGCTTGTCGCCAGGTCTCAGAATGAATGATGAGTTAAGGTTAACTGTGCGTGACTTTGATTTCAGTTATGTCGTGTGATCGCCAGAAGATCACTTGGGTCAGCCAAGGTTAAGAAAGCACATTATCGCCAGGTCTTGAGACGGAACCATGGTTAATAACAAAGGCCCGCGATAAAGAGACTTAATGCAGTCGCAAGGTTGCCTGATTACAAGATCTAAGAAACGGCGGCAGTTTTCTGATGTGACAGAGTAAATCTCTTGGCAACCAATCACAGGCTCGTATTTTGATTACTGTGCAAAAAGGGTAGCTGAGATATGAGACAGACAATGAATCAGAATGTGACATGTCAGCTCTTTTAAACGTTATCTGATTGCTCCAAGGATTCATTTTAGAAAATTTGATTTCCTGTCAACTTCAGCAACTACGGCTAGGTTTTCCAAAGTTCACAGCATGGCAAATTAATGGCAGAACTGATGTTTCTGAATTATGAGCTGTGTACTCTCAATGACAGCTATAAGGAGTTGATGGTGCATTCATTCTCATTCACCGTGCTTTCTATTTTCAGAGCCAAGTTGCTAATTTTTAGGAGAGTGATATTTTGTGCAGTTTGCAATGTACCCAAAGTTGATAAGAGAATTCTAAATTACAGGAGATTGTGCACAGAACAAGTAGCTGATATGTGAGATTAGATTTGTTTCAATATCGGTAAGGAAAAAGAGATTCAGCGTGTTGCAAGATGGACAGTTATTACAAAAGGAGGATGTAGGTGAGTAGGAAAGCACAACTATCCGGACTCTGCATAACTACTACCAGCTACCATCTACAAATCTGATTGCAGTCGCCAGATCGGGAGAAGAATAAGAATATTTGTTTATACCTTTTTGACTCAGTCCTTTCACCGCTTCTTCTCTCTCTTTCTTTTGTCTCTCTTGTAACTTTAGGTTTAGGTTTTCTTTGGCCATCCGAAGCTTGTTGCATCCTTAAGGGATTCCAAGATGGTCTAAAACCTATATATAGCATAAGAGTTGTAATAGTTAAGGGTCTTTGATATTGGAACATTTTGGAGAGGAGATAATATATCACAGAATTCAGGCCTTCTGGTTTCTGTCTATCTTTTGAAGCTATGTAATCTTTCATGTATGGAAAGCTGGATCATATAAATAATATACGGTGCAATTTTACTCTCTCCTATTGTTGTCTCCTTTTCCTGTGTGTATGCTCTTTTATGTTAAGTTTACAAGGTATTCTGAAACATTCTGGTTATTAGATAACTATTTGATTACTTGCAAGTTTCTTTTAAGGAAAGAACTAAGTTTTGTAAGTAATTTCAAGGAGCATACTGCTTTGTTTAAGGATTTGATACAATAGTATTGAGGTGACAGGGTAACTTGTAAGGCAACTTACCTAAATTGTATGTGAACTGTAAGGCAGTTTACTATGTTTTGTTTCTATGATATCTTAGCTTATTTTGACTCTATAGCCCAAAGGATAGGCACTGGTTCA
>MU225923.1:2544208-2558940 GCA_018584345.1 Thuja plicata
CTGAATTTTTGCTGGAAAACATTTTGACCAGATTTGGTGTGCCCAATAAATTAATCATGGACAATGCTATGAGTTTCAGATCAGAGGAAATGACAAGTTTCTGTGAGCAGTATGGGATTACAATATCTTATTCATCCCCATATCATCCACAAGCTAATGGATAGGCTGAGTCTAGCAATAAAAGCATATTGAAAATATTGAAGAGAACTCTGGAACAAAACAAAAGGGCATGGCATACAAAAATGAGATTAGCTCTTTGGGCTGATAGGATAACACTTAAGAAGGCAACTGGTCAATCACCTTTTGAGTTGGTGTATGGTTTACAAGCGAGGTTGCCTATTAACAATTTATTTCCCATTTTCCAATACATACAAGAGGAACATTTAGATGTTTATGAAAATATGCAAAATAGAATGATGCAGTTGAATGAATTGGATGAAATGAGGAGAAATAGTCAGAAAGAAAATGTGAAGCTACAGCAAAAAATGAAATATCTTTTTGACAGGAGGGCTACTGAGAGAAAATTCTAGATTGATGATCTAGTTCTCCAATGGAATGCAAGGGCAGAGGATAAAGGCAAGCATAAGAAGTTTGAGTCTTTATGGCTAGGGCCGTTCATTATTGCAGAGAAATTTGGCAAAGACTCATACTTGTTGAAGAATATGGAAGGAGATCTTTTTGAGTTTCCTGTGCATGGGCAGTTTTTGAAGCCTTTCTTTGAGTAAAGGTTCAAGGTGCACAAGTAAGTTTGTATTATATTCTCCTTTCCTTGTCCCTTGTTTGTAAGTTTTGTACATATTTCCCTTTCTGCTTTAGGGTTTTGCTCTGTGAGAGGTGGTCTGCAACCAGAGATTCAGTGGTTCTTTGTCATAAACTGTGTTTAGCCAATCCGCATCAGAGCCACTGTTGGTTGCATTTCCTATTTTTTCTAGTTATCTTGGTTCCTTGTCCTGTTCTCTGGGTTCTGAGGTGCTCAATTCAGCTATCTCTCATTCATTCTACCCTTACCTCTGTCAGGTTTTAGGTTTTCAAGTCTAAACCTTGCCCAAATTGCAAAAACCCTGAAAAACCCTGGTTATCCAAGTGTTAAACGGTGAGAATAAACCCTAGGTCATGTCTTATGTTTCAATGTTACCTTTTTCATTCATTTAAGGCATGTGTTTTAAGTTAAGTCACCTCGTCGTGTTACCCCGGCCGAATATTCCAGTTGCTTTCTTGACTTTGCTTTTTCCTTGTGTCGCATAGTCTCGATTAAAATCAAAATATTCCTTCAGTGTTCCGAGACTCATCGATTTTCTTCAGTCGGGTAGTCGCAAGATCTTCATGTTATAGTGCTTTGTAAAAGATGGGACCCACTGTTAGTCAGGTGATCGCGGGAGAAATCAAATAGTTATGAAATTGCCTTCAGACTTCGCGATTAATTCATGTCGCGTTATCACCAAATCAAGCCTAAGGCTAAGAGTTAAGTTTTCCTTCAGTCGGGTGGTCTCAGAATAGAATGGTGGTTAAGAGATTTCAGCTCAGACTACACGACTAACCGTTTGAAGTTTGCAGTAATGCTCAGTCAGGATGTCGCTAGGACAGGATAATGTCTCAGTTCTCTAGTATGCAGGAAGTAAACAAATGATTGAGTGACATTTGTCATAAAGTAAGTGGGTTATCGTGTGGTCGCTAGAAGGGAGAAGTGGATTAAGAGATTTCGAGACTAAGGTGCCTTGCCTTCAGTCGCAGTGTCTGAGAAACATTTAAGGGCATGCAGAAACATTGGGCAATTTCACGATAGCCGTCAGATGAAAGAATCAGAAGATCCAACGGTGGTCGCGATGTCTGGGAAGAAAAGTGCCCCAAGAGAAAAGTCCTTTCGACTTAGCGATTAGGGTATGTCGTGCAGTCGCTATAAGTAAAGAAAAGGTGCATATAACCTGTTAGGGTAAAGTTGAAGGCTCAGGATTTGATTCTGCGATCAGGCGACTAAAGGTTGTCACATAGTCTTGAAACAGAATAGAAGCATTCAGCGACAAGGAGATGACTAAGAAGGTTAAAGGTAACGGCTTGTCGCCAGGTCTCAGAATGAATGATGAGTTAAGGTTAACTGTGCGCGACTTTGATTTTAGTTATGTCGCGTGATCGCCAGATGATCACTTGGGTCAGCCAAGGTTAAGAAAGCACATTGTTTCTAGGTCTTGAGACGGAACCATGGTTAATAACAAAGGCCCGCGACAAAGAGACTTAATGCAGTCGCAAGGTCGCCTGATTACAAGATCTAAGAAACGGCGGTAGTTTTTTGATGTGACAGAGTAAATCTCTCGGAAACCAATCACAGGCTCATATTTTGATTACTGTGCAAAAAGGGTAGCTGAGATGAGACAGACAATGAATCAGAATGTGACATGTCAGCTCTTTTAAACGTTATCTGATTGCTCCAAGGATTCATTTTAGAAAATTTGATTTCCTGTCAACTTCAGCAACTACGGCTAGGTTTTTCAAAGTTCAAAGCATGGAAAATTAATGGCAGAACTGATGTTTCTGAATTATGAGCTGTGTACTCTCAATGACGGCTATAAGGAGTTGATGGTGCATTCATTCTCATTCACCGTGCTTTCTATTTTAAGAGCCAAGTTGCTAATTTTCAGGAGAGTGATATTTTGTGCAGTTTGCAGTGTACCCAAAGTTGATCAGAGAATTCTAAATTACAGGAGATTGTGCACAGAACAAGCAGCTGATATGTGAGATTATATTTGTTTCAATATCGGTAAGGAAAAAGAGATTCAGCGTGTTGCAAGATGGACAGTTATTACAAAAGGAGGATGTAGGTGAGTAGGTGAGCACAACTATCCAAACTCTGCATAACTACTACCAGCTACCATCTACAAATCTGATTGCAGTCGCCAGATCGGGAGAAGAATAAGAATATTTGTTTATACCTTTTTGACTCAGTCCTTTCACCGCTTCTTCTCTCTCTTTCTTTTGTCTCTCTTGTAACTTTAGGGTTAGGTTTTCTTTGGCCATCTGAAGCTTGTTGCATCCTTAAGGGATTCCAAGATGGTTTAAAACCTATATATAGCATAAGAGTTGTAATAGTTAAGGGTCTTTGATATTGGAACATTTTGGAGAGGAGATAATATATCACAGAATTCAGGCCTTTTGGTTTCTGTCTATCTTTTGAAGCTATGTAATCTTTCATGTATGGAAAGATGGATCATATAAATAATATACGGTGAAATTTTACTCTCTCCTATTGCTGTCTCCTTTTCCTGTGTGTATGCTCTTTTATGTTAAGTTTACAAGGTATTATGAAACATTCTGGTTATTAGATAACTATTTGATTACTTGCAAGTTTCTTTTAAGGAAAGAACTAAGTTTTGTAAGTAATTTCAAGGAGCATACTGCTTTGTTTAAGGATTTGATACAATAGTTTTGAGGTGACAGGGTAACTTGTAAGGCAACTTACCTGAATTGTATGTGAACTGTAAGGCAGTTTACTGTGTTTTCTTTCTATGATATCTTAGCTTATTTTGACTCTATAGCCCAAAGGATAGGCACTGGTTCATAAAATAGTCTGATAATCCATCTTTGTCTAAGTTATTCCAATATATCAAAACCAAATCAATCAAAATACTTTGTTACTAAGAACAGATAAACTGAACTCACATGGACCTCTGTCAGCAGGACACTGTCCATTATAGTGATTCCTTGGAGAGTGAATCAACTAGGTTATCCCTCCTATAAAGAAAATGAAGAAGGATGAGAATCCTTGTATCACTGGTTATTTTTATGCTTACAGCCATGGTTTGTATGGTTATATCTTGCATTTGGTTATGCTTGGTCATTTGCAAGGTGATTCATAAGTTGATTTAACAAAAGATACATAGAAAATCAGTGTCCACATCAACAAATACTATGTAGACAACAATCTTAAGAGGTAAAACCTGCCTGAGTATATGTGGAGCTCAAAAACGAAGAAGGACCTTATCCAGTCCTTAGCAATTAGGCTTTTCTTGTCTCTGAATCAGTATTAGAAGGCATAGTGTTCAAGTAGTCATTTCAAGCACTGTGATTCATACAAGAAAAATCCCTAACAGGTTTATTAGGAATACCACAAATACTTTCCAAAATGCATATCTTGTTGGAGTACAAAGAACACTGAGGGGGAGGGGGGTGAATCAATGTCCTAGCATTCAATTTTTAAATAACCCTTTTTAATCAGTAAATGGGTGTTCAGATTAATCTATAGACATCTTAAAATTAAATAAAGTAGATAAATGAAAATGCTATGACAAACATGAAAAAAAAAGCTCATAAAAAATCATAACACAATGTTTTTCATGAGTGGAAAACCCTCATAGGGATGAAAAACCACTCGCAAACTGCCTCACTGACTTAATAAAAAATGCCTCACTCGCTACATAAAATGCCTCACTAAAAAATAAGAGTGTGTCATTGGAAACTAAAAGTGTGTCACTGGAAACTGAAAGTGCTTCACTGGAAAACAAGAGTGCCTCACTGGAAAACCAATATTACAATCTTGAAATCAAATAGATAGAGTATAATCTTTGTTTCATTATGCATCATTTCCTAAAAATATCATTACCCTTGACATTCGGGAACACAAGTAATCACATAATTTATACATCATAAAAGTTTTGCATATCATGAAGTATGCATTTTATGCTTGCATGTAAATACCAGATGTATACAAAATTTAAAAATTCTTGTCAAAAAAATGACAAACCCTCAGAGTTAGAATGTAGGTCTATGCAAAGTATGACCAATATATCAGAGATAACAAAACTTCAACAATGTAGAGTACCTCAATACATCTCAACTTTGATTTAACCAAAAACCCCTTTACTAAACAATTTCCTTCAAGACCATACATTAATAAACCCTCACAAAGATGTTCTTCAAAACAAAGCTTTCCATTTTCACACAGATCCCTTATCTTTTCTTCGAATGAAAACCCTCTTAATATCTTTTTAAAAGACTATCATCAATCGAGGTGTAGAAATTGAAAAAGTAAACTGTCATAATAGAGAACCAAAAAACCTCTATAATTGTCACCATGTAAGGATGTTTTACTAATGCTCAAAACAAGTAGAATAATCAACTGCTAATCACAAAATAGAAACCACTTTTCTTTTATCAACAAATTTACCAACAAACCATAGTGAATACCTTGCAAAGCATGAAACCAAAACAATGTTACCAGATGCGAAGAGAAAAAATTGCATAACCACTGTGCCACCATCACACCTTTTCCACTTTCATCTCCTTAGTCCAAGTTCGTTGTTAACCACAAAAAATGTCTCACTGTGAACAACAAATGCCCATGCCCTAGTTTTTGTTCTCCAATCCACGACTAGGGTTTGAGCCATGTGTAAACAATAAAAAACTACAGTGATATGAAATCAAAATAATAATCCTTTTCAAACAAGTATCTTTGACCCTCCGTGTTGAACTTTGAATCAAAAACTTTGACCAATATCTTTCACAAATATTGTTTTAATGATAATGTCTCCAGGTTTACACCCGTGAGTAACCAAACCAATAATGCTTCAAACATAATTTCTTTGATTTTAAAGACCAATAATGCAAAGATAATTCTAACATACTTATGTGTATGCCTTTGAAGTCAATGTTTCATTATCACCCTTAATGCAAATGATTCCAACCATTATTCAATGACCAAACATGTTTTTTGCCACTCATTCTGAGTATTATACCCAAGATCAAAGGCAATATCATTACTTGTGTATGTCATGATTTGAAAGAATATACATGTATCATCTTAAAATGGAAGCACCCATGTTGATACATGTTTATCCCTCCTTATTAGTGTGTTTTTAACCTAATTTAAATTCATTTATGGACCTATGGATGTACCTTTGCTTTTATGCTAGATCGGGCCCCTATTTTCTGCCCCCTCCTGTTGTTCTTTTCTCTATCCTCGAGATCCCAAACCATCCCCTGATGAACTGACCCATCAGGGGGTAGGCTGAGGTCAGCCTATCCCTTTAGGGGAAGGCCAAAGTTGGCCTATCCCTTGGGGTGAGGCTGAGGTCGGCCTCCCCCCGAGGTTGGGCACCTCAGGATTTTGGGCCCTTCTCGGGTTTTCAATTTCTTCCCCCGCCTTGTGCATTTGGCCATTTTTTGTTTTGATTATGAAATTGGTATAAAAGGAGACCTAATCAGTTCATTTTGGAGAAAAAAAGAGGTTCAATAGCATTTACATTTTTGTCTACAATCATTCCAAGAGCATTCATAAGCATTTCTTAGGATTATTAAAGGAGATCTTTTGCAACCATTGAAGACTTCAAGATTTCAAGATCTTTTTCATTCAAGGATCTTTCAAGGAGATTTGAAGGAGATCATTGGAGGCCTTTTCATTATCATGCATGTTCCTCTCAAGGTCTTGCTTCCTTCTTTAAAGATAGTGGAGTTGGTTATCAAAGAAGGGTTTGTTCATCCATTCTTCACTTGCATTTGCATATCCGATTTGAGCATATGAGTACATCTACATCCATAGATCCATGAATTGGCATTATTGATATATTACATTTGAAGAGATATCCTAAATTCATACAAGATTAAACATTAAGCATTGCTACATCCTTGTGGATTACGGATCTGGATCCTCCGCAAGGGTTTCTACAAAGTAAGGTGAATTTGTATATTTGTTTTTATTTTACATACATTTGCATTCAAGTTTAATTCCTAAACTAGGGATTGACTAAGGAAATCCCCTCCCCCAAAAAACAAACATTTTTCCCTTGCAGATTCAGGTATATCGACTTACATATTCAGATTCAGAGCTGTCAAAAATAGGTTACTATCATAGATCCAGATTCTAAGAAATCTTGCAAAGCAGGTGGATGTCGACTTTGGCCTAGTCCTAGGTGGACTTTACATAGGCCACCATCCACCCTCTATGTCAGCATAGATTTGAAATAGAAATATTTTTGGGTTTTGAAGATCTCAAGTTTTGGTTCCAGATTTGGTCTTGTTCAAGGTTTTGAGCTATTTCGGGAGTAGAATTGCATATCTGAGTTTGAACACATACATTTCAAGCATTTACAGATGAGTTGGTATATTTAATTAATTAATTGAGTATTTACATTTCAGATCTAGTCTATTTCATTAGTTTCAGCATTTTCTTTACCTTTCTAGTTGACTATACCTGACACATAGGAAATAACATCTTCTTTCTTAGCACTTGGTTAGATTCTTGTTTTGCATTGATACCCCTCTATCACTTGGGTTGAATTAATCTAACTTGGATCCATCTAGGGGATTTTTTTAGGAGATCTCTTCCTTTGTGGCCCCTTCTCTTGAGGTATATAGATAATATATATTCCCCCACATTCAAAATGTACATTTTTCTATATACATTTTGGTGAACTCATACCTTACATGCCCTGTATTCCTTTTGTTGAGATATTGCTTTATGCATTGTGTCTTCTTTATGTCTTATAAAATCATTGGATTTAGCTTTATTGTTCATGCTTTGTTGTGGTTAGATCTCATTTTGGTGCTTGAAAAACCTTTGTGTGATATCCATTTGGCTTTTCCTTCCTTTTTGTATGAGATTTATTACTTTGAGTCCAACCTATAGTATCCTAGTTACAAGAAGTCATAGACTCATGGGTTCTTTTGTTCCTGATTCTTCTTTCTTCCCTAGGAACCTTGATGATAACATGATCCTAATCCTTCCATGGAGAATAACTCTTCTAATTCTTCTCATGATGAAGATGAAGCTTTAAGAGTTCCTCCTTCCCAAATTCAAAAGCTCGCTAGTAACCTTGAAAAGATGGAAAGTTAGCTTATTCAAGAGAATCATAATCCTGATACTATTGTTTCTATTGAAGACATAAGGAAAGTTATACACAGTGATGAAAATGGTATTAATCTCTTGCACAATATCTCTCACCTTATTGTTTCTAATTCCAAACCTTTAGCCAAAGGTTCCCAGGAGTTAGGTTATGTTCCGCCTGCTACGACTATTGAACATTATTTGCCTATCTCTCTTCCTATTCCTAGTATTCCTACTTATGTTCCACCTCTTATGACCACATTTGTGTAAGTTTCTTATCCTATACATGTGAGTCTTCATAATTCCTCCACTCTATCTCTTCTTGTGAGTGTTCCACCTATTTCATTGTCTACCTCTATGCCTTGTTATCATAGTGTTCCTTTTATATATTCCAATCCTCTTGCTACCACTGTTTCAAATGTTCCTCCTATTACTTCCAATATCCCCACTACTTCCTACACTTTTCCTAGTGTATCCAATGTGTCCATGCCTACTATTTCCTCTAATTATTCAACCATCATTAGTCTTGTTCAAATTGTTTCATCCTTACAACAAAAAATTGCTTCATTGACTCAATCCAAATTTATTGTGCCTACATGTGACATTTCTAACCCTTTGTCCTTGTACATTTTTTGTGCGGTTATCACTCAACAAGTTGACATGCCTCATCTTGACACTTATAATGGTAAGGGTGACCTTGTGACTCATGTTACGACCTTTCAAATCTTATGTAGTGAATTTTCCCACAATCATAGGCTTATGACCAAGTTGTTTACCAGGACCTTTCGAGATAAGCCCTTGCAGTAGTATTGTTCTTTACCTCCCTATTCTATTGATTCCTTTCAAAAAAATTCTAATTCTTTTATTCAACAATTTCAAAATAATATTGGTCCTCAAGTTTCTTTGACTGACTTAATGCATTACAAACAAGGAGTTAAATAAAAATTTAGTGACTTTATTGGTAAATTTAAACATTTGTATCCTCATATTTTTTATATTGTGCCTGACATTGATATACAACGTATTTTTATTGCTAATTTACAAAACTGCATTAGAGATAAGATTCTTCTTACTAAGTATACTTCCTTTTTCAAACTTTGTGCAGTGCTTCACCATTATCAATTACAAGTGAGTCAGTTTGAGAGCACCACTCCAATGGCTCCTGTACCACTTGATAAGAGTGATGTCACCTCCCATCTGAATAAGTTCCATAAACCTAACAATTATATCAAGATAAAAAAGCATCGATTGTAGGAGATGAACAAGTAGTTTTTGCATCCACAGGTGTCACTTCTTTCTCATTTTCACCCTAATCGTAAGTATACTCCTTTATCTGACTATTTTCAAACTGTAATGGAAAAGTTATTAAATACTAATATCATTAAACTTCCTCCTATTAGACCTGGTAACCCGAGTACGGTGGCTTCCTAGTCCTTTGATCCAAAAGATTTTTGTCAATATCATCGTCAACCTGGCCATGATACTGAGAGGTGTTATTATTTGAAGAATGCTATCTAAGATCTTATTGATTCCAATGTTATATCTATTGATGTTGATGCTATTCATGGAAACAAATCCATAGCACCTCCTAACCAGAACCTACAAATTTATACCATTCCATTACCTTCTCATTCTACCAACACCATTGCCCAACCTTCTTCCTCTTCTACACAGATTTTCTATGATGAAATGATGGAAGAAGCTAACCATGTTTTCAACCATATTGGACATTAACCCTTGCCTAAACCTCAACCCATGCCTAAACCGAAACCTCAACCTAGTAAACAACTTCCTCTTTCCTTTGACCATTCTGAAATGATTAAAGCTCATGATGGTCCTCTCTATATTTCTACTAGGGTTGATGGCACTCTTTCTCATGGTACTCTTATTGATCCTACTTCCATGGTGAATGTTATAACTAAAGAGAATATTTTTAGTAAACACTTGCAATGAGATTTATATGATATGACAGATGCTTGGATTCAAACTTGTAATGGATTTCTTTATCATCCCCATGGTTCAATTTACTTGCCTTTAGAGCTTTATGGTAAATTTGTGGATACTGCCTTTATTTCCATTCCTACTTCCGATCAATTTCATGTTAGGATTGGTTTTCCTTGGTTGTCCTCTATGCAAGCCGTAGCTTCTCCTATCCATAAATGCCTTAATTTTCCTCATGATGGTGAGATAAAGACCATAACCATAGTATTTACCATCCTTCTAGGCCTTGAGACTGTGATGATCTTGATTTCTTTTGGCCTTCTTACCTAGTACACCTCCAACCCATCCTGATTACATTTTCTGATCTTATCAAGCCTTTAAACACAGAAAGATTGCTGAATTGAATTTACCCAAGCTTGATCCTACCCGTGGTCTTTTACCTATTCCACCGGTACCTCCTTTGTCTAATTCTTCAACTTTTGTTGAGAAACCTCCTATTCCTATCTTTCAACCTAGTGTGGGTCCTTTAGTTCCCCCTTCACAAGGAGAAAAGGACCCGATATTGATTAATTCCACTCCACCTTCTATCTCTAGAAAAAAAAACATAACCGACATGACTGTGTTTGTCCCAAGAAGCGTATAGTTAAAGACAAGGCACAAGTGCATGCTTACCAAAATAAATTACCATCCTTTAACCATCTCATTCTTTAGCCTATGGCAAAAGTTAATAATCATAACGCAATTAAAATGAATAAACATGATGATTTTATTCATATTTTGGATTCTATTGTGATTAATCTTGATGAATAAGATACCCTTGATGATACTATTGATGCTAACAATAATATACATGATAGTAATTCTGATGAATATGAGAATATTAATCTTGATCATGATTTTCCTAAAATGATTTTAAAATAGTTATCAATCACTCCTAGTATCGAACACAATGACTCGCAACATGGTCCTTGTTTGGAACTGGCAATTGTTCCTACTGTGTTGGATATTTCTCCTCTTGTGAGTTTCCCACCTTCCCTAAATGATATAGACCTAGATGGGGTGGGAAGGCGATGCACTTGATTGGATTATCTAGTATAGCAGTCTTTGTATATTTTTCTTGTCATGTTGTGTTTCCCCCGTGATGTGTTTCTTGTTATATGTTTTGTTTAGATTTCTTTAAATGATCCTTGTTTCTCCATTAGTGCAAGGTGATAAAGGAATCAAAATTTTGTAATCATTCTTCTATTTGTATCTTTCTTCTTCTATATGGTGTTATATGTTGTGTTGTACATGTGCTATTGTTTGTAAATGTGCCTTTGTGTAGTCCACTTGGGATATTGTGACATGGTAGCACCGAATCTTTTTGATCTCCATGATGTCGGCCCAAAAAGACTCTTCTTCGTAACTCTTACGTGTTTTTCCTCCATTGTGTTGTAGTTCTACTTCCTTTGGGGAATGATGAAATTTCATTTGATATAATATTTCATATCTTATCTTATGATCATACTGACCCAAAAGTTAGTTGATCCCTTCATGCTCTTTCTTTTTGTTATGTGCCTATTTCCCTTGATATGTCTTCTCTTGGGGGAATTTCATAGTGGAAATGTCTCTAGTAGATGCATGTACACTTCATTAAAGCCATTGCTCCCGATGAGGTGCTTGCAAATACTTTAACATAGGGTCATACACTTTTCTCACATTTTTTACATACATACTATGACAAATTTTCTTATTTGAATCCCTTTATGGATTACTAAACAATCCTAAAGGCCTGATTCTCTTTTGGATCTCTTCTTGGATTACTAACAATGCAGAAGGCTTGGTCCCTATAGTGGCATCTCTTTCTGATCCCTTAGGGACACACACATCCTTATGTCTGGATCATTTTTTGCAGTTTTTCTCTTTTGGAAATATGATTTCCTGAGGGTGAATCCTTGATGGGTTGACTAGCATGCACACAAACTTGCTAGACTGTTCAACGCCATCTTTTGTCGCAGCATTTCCTTTTGGTGTGTTTCAAAGTAAGACACACACATCTTACTGGGCGAGTTAATCACACTCCTTTTTGGTTTTTTTTTTAGTGATATATCTCTTGTTATGATTTTAGAGTTAACAATGACTCAAGTCTGTTGGGGGCTTGATGGATTCCTTGTCTCCTATTAGTGAACAAATTTGTCTTTCTAAAAAAATCCTTTTAAGTTTACTCTATCACCCTTAAAAGAAAAATTATATCTAATAGTTGGGTAAGTATCTTTTATGATCATTTCCCTCTGAATTTTATAATAGGTACATCTCCCTAGTATGATATTCAATGAAATGGGATAACAGTTCAATCGGTTAGCTTTTAACCTAAAAGCTTATAAAGGCTGCAGTATCATTCTTTGATGATATGCTTCTAAGAAAATATTAAGGAAATAAAACTGAATAATGAGTAGGAAGAAAACACAGTTACTTCCACGATTGCATCTCATGAAATACAAACAACTTCTTAGCCAAAGATAATAGAAAGTAGATAAAATCCAGAATTTGGATATTATGAACCAACAAACATATATATATATATATATATATATATATATATATATATATATAATAGAATAAAAAATATGTCAATACAGGACACTTTGCTTTGGTTTTCAAATAACATAGATTCATAACCTTACTGTAATATATTTCAGAAATCACTACACAGATAATTGCCTAAAATCTATTCTTTTCATAACATTCAATAATCCAAACTGTTACTATCAAAATCTATTATCTATCAGCTATAAGTTTTTTGAACCCTTTAAAAGTTTCAGCAGCTAAAATAAATAGTATCAGAGCACCGAGAAGTCTCCCAAAAAACATGACCTCTCAAGCAATCAGTTAAATAACTAAACCATCAGAAAGAGGACACACATCCTTTAAAGTTTGCATGTTAATCCAGTAAAACTAAATAACCAAATCTGGCTCCTTATCAACAGCACGATCCTCGCTCCCCGCTGGACTCCCTTCTTCATCGGTAACTGATTGAGTAGGTTTCCATTCTTTATATGCTTGAACTAGCTCTTTCACGAGTGACATATGCGGGATCTTAGAATTTACTATCCAAGCCATAGAGGCATCTTTGCTCCACCTCAATATCTTCACCTTTTCAATGACATTGGAAAACTGATCGACACACAGATATAACATAGATTCAATCCTTACAATCTGAGTTAAGTCAGAGGCTTTAGGATTAATCTTTTCCCCGATAGTCTTTATTGCTGAGTCAAAAGGATCCAGAGCGCCCTTTAATTCTTTCTCACCAAAGACTGATGGGTAGGTATAAGTGAAATTAATCACTTTAAACTCGGTCAGGGCAACTTTTTGAATCTGCTTAGCTTCAATTTCATATTCTTTATTTTCTGCAATAGTGCTCCTTATGAGAGTGGTGTGCCAACTGATATTCTTTCTAAGGATGAAGAAAAGGGACTCTTCATCACCTTTTAGGGACTTTTCCATGCAGAATTTATTAAAACCGTGCCTCTCTATCTCCATAAACTTTGTCATTGCTGACACCCATTTTTCCTCATCTGTATTCCAGACCTGGCATTGGGCTTGCAATTCTCCTATTACTGTCTCGGTGTCATGAAGAATTGAGTGCGAGTCTTTGATGTATTTCCTACCATTATTGAGTACTTGGGACATCCACTCGTCAACTGAAGAGACCAAAGTTTGATCCCTCTGAACTTGATTCAGCAGCGTTTTACTTTCTATAGAGTTGGGGTCGAATACCTATGATGATTGAGACACAGGGGTGGCATCAAAGTTGCAAAAATTATTTATGAATTGGGAGAGTGAGACAATGGTTTGCTTCAATTCCTTATTTTCCTTACTATCCTAAACTGATGTGATTAGCATCTATTGGGAAATTTCCTTGAAAAGGTGATTCTTTCCTGCTCTGTCCATAGTCCCTAACTTAATTTTAGTCACTTCAAAATCTTCAACTGCAACATCTTGATTTTCTTCCTTCGATCTGTAGGTAGCTACCTTGGCTGTCCACTTCCTAGTTTTACTATCAGAAAACATCCGTGTTGTACTCTTCACTTTCTTGGCCTTAGGAGTCTTTTGAGCATACTTACTAGGGTAAAAGAACAATAATGTGTCACCCCTAAGGACAATTTTGGGCGCTCATTCGCGTCATACTCGGCCGAGTCAAACTCGGCCCAGTCTAACTCGGCCGAGTTTACGTGGCACCGAATGGCGCCTACGTGGCCAAGTCGGCTCATGCGCGAGCCAATGGGAGGGTGAGTAGGACTCGGTCGAGTCCCACTCGGCCGAGTCTACCTAGGTGGCATGCCATGTGGCAGCCAAACCTCCAAAAACATAAAAAATCCAGAAGTTTGCACTTCTGCTAGTTTTTTCTCTGCTCAAACTAGACAATGTCAAAAAACTAAAAGTGCCCTTTTCTAGATCTCRGAACTACGATTCTTGAGATATAAATTTTATATTGTTTCGACTACAAAACATTGAACAAATTCATTAAAAACTACATGTAGGTTATTAAAGCTTTCAGAAGTTGTTGCTTCGGATAATATAAAAAAATTCTAAATCAATTCATAAAATTTTTAAAATCATAGATAACACTAGAGAAGAGAGTCATCTTCAATAATATGTAATTTATTTGGTTTTTGGTATAGTTTTGATAGCATAAAAATGGCGGGAGACAAAAACTGTTGATTTCAAGTAAGTTCAACTTTGAATACTTATAACAGGCAAACTATACATCGAAAAAAATTCTTTCTTTTTTTATGCACTACCTATACGTGTCATCTATAACATATTCTAAAATTGGAAGAAAAAACAATATTTTACTTATAATGATTTGGGGGGAAGTAAACTCCCTGATTTACAGTTTTTTCAGAAAATGAAAAATAGACCTAAACATTTCAAAAAACATATTAATTTTGGTTCAAATTTTTAGAAAAAAATTATAGGCATATAATTCATCCTATTT
>MU225923.1:2558990-2573244 GCA_018584345.1 Thuja plicata
GTTCAAATTTTTAGAAAAAAATTATAGGCATATAATTCATCCTATTTGACACATTTCATCAGTTTACATCATCTTCAAATTCTCAATAGAAATGTGACTTTTATGCCCTTGAAGTTTTATAGTTTTGATGTTGTTGTCCTTTTCCTTTGTAAAAGGGTGACAGATTATTGTGCTTTTACCCACTAACTATATCCTGCACTCGAATAGATACAGGAATCAAACTCCGTTTCCTATTAACTGAAGAAGTTAACCATTTTGGCATATCATTTGTTGTTGTTGGCTGGGGACCAGTTTTAGTAGGGGTGTCCATTAAATCTAGAGTTGCATCGTCAAGATCAAAGAGATCTTTCCCGATTTGCTCGTCTTCTCCAATTTGGTAGCTTAAATCTCCAAATTTTTCATCCTCCAAATTGACTGTTTCTGTATGCTCCTAAGTCATCTTTCCTTTTTTCTGTGATCAAGATCTCGATCTGGTAATGCGCCGAGGGGAGGTCACAGGGGCAATTTCTGCAACATATTTCTTCCTAGGATCCTTCTCCTACTGCTTATCAGAGGAACCTACATTACCAAATGGTTTAGGAGAATAAGAAACAGAGGGGGAGGAAAATAAAATTGAAGTTTTAACTCCAATTGTTTTAGGACTAGACTGTTCTCTTTTTGTATGCAGCCATTTTTCAATTAATTTGAGTACATGTTGTGTTCTGCATTTAATGTCGTCTTCCTCCTCTTTTGACCAATCAATATCTATCTCTTCAGTGTCCAGGAGTCTTTTGAAACTGGGTTCAACTAAGTCAGAACCATCATCTGTGACCCCCTCTATGCTGAACTGCAGTCTCATGGACATAATTTTTGATATGCAGAGTCTTCTATGGCCTCTCTTCATGACTTGGGACTCATTTGCACAGTCTTCCTAGAAATCCTCTAGATGGAGAACTGGAAACATGTGAGATCTAAGGCCTAGATTCCCACTAGCAAAGTTTTTATTATCAAAGCCTGTTCTCTCTGTGTAATACTTAAAATTAAAATGACCAAGGTCACTTCCAATACTTATTGCATCTTCAATAATCAGGCATGAAAACTTTCCTAGCTGTAATGGGAAGATTTTCTCCCATCCTTCCCAAGGAAGAAAAAGTTTAAGCACAATAGCAAGGTGTCTACAGACTTCTGCAAGGATGAAACAATCAAAGGCATACCTAGGTAATTTTGTAGGGGCATCTTCAAAACCACCAATTCTAATATAAGAGAACCTAGGGAACTGAATATAGGAAAAAAGTACAAACCTGTGTCACACTTTTACAAAGGAAGAGGACCACAACACGCAAAACTGTTAAAATTTAATGACATAAAAGTGGCATTTGTGTTTAGAATTAGAAAATGATGCAAACTAATGAAATATGTAAAATTGGATGTATTTTATGCCTATAATTTCTTTTAAATTTTTTGAATGATCATTGACCTAGTTTTTTAATTTTTGAAGTCCATTTTTTAATTGCTCATAAAATGCTGAAAATGTAGGGTCTAGTTCCCTCCAACTAAATATATGAAAATAATCTTTTTTTCCTCTAATTTCATAATATGTTTTAGATGACATGTACAACTAGTGCATAAAAAAAGAAAGATTAGTTTTCGGTATATATTTTGTTTGTTATAACTATTCAAAGTCGGAGTTACCCAAAATTAACAGTTTTTTCTCCCTTCACATTTTCCCTAGAAAATCTAAACTAAATACAAAAAAAATTACATATTCTTGAAGAGGACTCTCTCCTCTAGTGTTAAATATAAGTTGTAAATTTTTCCGACATGATTTGCTATTTTTTTTATTTTTTCGAACGAGCGTGTTCTTCAATGTTAAATACCTACTTGGAGTTTTTTCAAATTATAATATATTATATGTAATCAAAACATAATAAAAATTATATGACTATAATCTAGACTCCGAGCTCTACAAAAGGGAGTATTTAGATTTTAAAAATGGTTGAGTTTTGATGAAGAAATCAGTTGTCTAAGTGAGAAGTTCTGTAATTTTGAAATTTTTGCCTATTTGGTTGCCACATAGACAGTTTTGGCCGGAACTAGTTCGGTTGGACCTGGTTCAGCCGAACTAGTTCTGGCTGAACCCCCCAATATAAATATGTGCCAATTCTTCATCGATAGAACATAGTTGGCTTATATTTACTCATGAATTTTTGACCAAAACTGGTCCGACCGAACTAGTTTCGGCCGAAACTCATTTGCCACATTGATGCCACATGGTGCCACGTTTGTGCCACATATGTACGGCCAAAAATATTTCAGCCAAAACTGTTTCGGCCGGAACTACGAGAATGGTCCTCAAGTGTGACACAGCTTCGTACTTTTACCCTATAAAAACTCCCAAATCTTTTCACAATTTTCTGAGCTTCTGAACTCATCCTCCTAGCTGAATCCCTAGAAATCTCAAAACAAAGCTTACCCATAAAGGTATCATGTACCCTTCTGTAGTTCTGAATCACATTGTCTTTGCAAAGAATAGGAAAATACTCAAAAACACACATTCCATCTATCCAAAGCTCATGAATCATACCATACCATATCCTACTACATGCTAGACAATACATCAGATAAAAATACATGAAAAAGCTACATCCAGTGATTTTGGAATTATTTAGTTGTTCTCTCATAGATTCTGCAATTAATTCGGCCCAATCTAACTTGTGTCTTCCCTCTAAAATAATTTCTACATAGAAGAACAACCAATCTGAAAATATGAACGCCTCAGATGACCCTCTGACTCTATGTAACATCACCATAATATCACTAATGTATGGATGCACATGACTTCTATTAAGCTTTTTGGGTAAGTGGGAACCTCCCCTTTGGGCGTTTAATAACCAGTGCTTGGCTATTGTGGTACGGTTTGCATCAGCATTTGGTTTGAACTTAACAAGGGATTGTGTAGGAGAAAAGGTGGATCAGCTGTTAGGATGTAAGTGTGACCTGTACTTGACTGAGGATTGATAGGACCGATGAAATCAATTCCCCATTGCTTGAATGGTTCACTTACCACAACTGGTCTCAAAGGGAAGGCGGCTAATTGGGGTCTTCCAGAGAATAACTGGCATTTCTCACAGTTCATGATGAATGTGTAAGCATCTTTGAACATCCCTGGCTAGTAGAAACAATTTCAAATAATTTTGAATGTCGTTACAGTAGATGAGAAATGACCTCCACAGGCCTCTTCGTGAAAGGTTTTAAGCAACTGTAACTACTGACTTTTATCCACACATCTTAGAAATGTACCATCAAGGCCTCTCTTATACAATACACCTTGCCATATTACATACTTCACAGCTTGTAGTCTCAAAGTCTATCTCTCTTTAGGTGATAGTCTTTGTGGACATTCTCCATAAGTCAAGAAATAAGCAATGTCACAGAACCAATAATCTATCAAACTGGCCAACAATACTTGAGATGTTTCACATTCTGGATTTTCATGATGACTTACTTTTTCTGCAATAAATTTACACAGCCCCCTACCCCTAACAAGTTTGGTGGGTTTTATTATCAAATCATATTCCTGAATCTTCATCACCCATGCTGCTCTCTTGTTCATGGCTATTTCTTATTGTGTGAGAAGCGCTTTCACTGCTGAATCAGGAACAAACACTATGGAA
Organism: Thuja plicata; assembly: GCA_018584345.1. NCBI lineage: Eukaryota > Viridiplantae > Streptophyta > Pinopsida > Cupressales > Cupressaceae > Thuja > Thuja plicata. The sequence goes on from MU225923.1 coordinate 2,562,644, forward strand.
TGAGAATGAAGGATATAGAATATAGACTACTTAATTGATTTCACTACAGCAGAGGCTTGCTTCTCAATGGGGGAATATTTTAGTTCATGTTTTTTTAACAGTGTACTCATGAAAGCAATGGGTGCCTTATTCCCTGAAACATCCTTCTGAGTTAGAATTCCCGACAAAGTGTGATAAGAAGCATAACAATAAATGATGAAATCTTTTTTGTAGTCAGGGTAAACTAGAGACGGGGCATTTGCTACAGCTATTTTGATTGGTCCAAAATCTTTTCTACCTTCTTTTGTCCATTTAAAGGGATGTTTTTCACTCATCATTCCCACTATGTGTCTTGTTAACTCAGAACAATCTGGGACAAAAGCTCTCAAGAAATTAATCTGGCTGAAGAAAGATTTGACTTTTGTTCTGGTTGAAGGTAGACTGATTTTCTGAATCGTGTTTACTCTTTCAGGATCGATCCTAATCCCTTCTTTGGATACAATATGCCCCAACAACTTTCCCTCAGTCACACCAAAAAGTTATTTTTTAGGATTAAGAGATATGCCATGGTCTCTACACCTCTGTAGGACTGATTTGAGATCTTTAAAATGATGTTTCCTTCTTTTGCAGTACACAGTCAAATCATCAAGGTAAATTACTATAATTCTATTTTTTAAATCAGCAAAGGAAGAATCCATTGCCCTTTGACAATTTTCCCCTACATTAATCAGGCCAAAGGGCATTCTACTATAAGAAAATGTTCCCCATGGCATGGTAAAAGTAGTCTTCTATTTATCTTCATTAGACACACTCACCTGATTATATCTAGAAAACCCATCAAGTAGAGACATCATTTCTGATCCGGAAACCACCTGTAAAACATGTTCCATTTTGGGCAGGGCATAATTATCTTTTAGACTAGCCTGGTTTAAATTTTAGAAATCCACACAGATCCTTATTTCCCCATTCTTTTTTCTGATAGGGACAATATTTGCAATCCAAGTTGAGTGGTGAATAGGGTAGATGATTCTGGATTTTAGCATTGTAACTATGAAGTTTTTGTCTGAAAGGCTTTGATTTAGGTTTAAGAGGAATATGATGGCTAAATTTCCCTTTTTGAAAATCTTTAAGGTCACTATAATCCCAAGCAAAAACATCAGTGTAGGCTATTAACAAGATTTGAAGGTTTTTCTTCTCTTGAACAAACAAAGTCTTACCTATAGATATCCACCTAGGTTCAGCTGCAGTGCCAATATTCACCTTGTCATATTATTTTTGCACACCTGACTGGGATTTTTTTCTTGAAATGAAACTATCACCTTTTCGAGAAAACAAGTTCTCTAAGGAAACCAAACCTTTGGGAATTTTGTTTCTCTCAACTAGATAACTTCTTCTTCCAGTAAGAATTCAGGATTAGACCTTTCACTGTCTTCATTCATTCCTTCAAAGTATGTGGATGAGAAAACTTCTATGCACGCCATGAAATCCTTAATCCAGGCATCATCTTCAAAAACTTGGAGATGTTCAATGTTATTTGAGATAGCTGGTCTATATATCATCTCAACCCTATATGTCTCTATTTTAAATTCTGGGTGGGGGATTAGTAGAGATGCTGATACAGTTAGGGAGTTATCCCTTGTATTGAGACTCCTGGGAATGGCTTCTATGGAAAAAGCTTCAAAAGAATCAACTTCGTCCCACACTAAATTTTTGTAATGTTTCAGGCGCTCATTTTTTACTGTAAATTGACCCTTCACTTGTTTAATGATAAGTTCAGCATCACCTTTCACAACAAGTTCCTTGATTCCCAATGTCTTTGCCTCTCACAACCCTAATAACAGAGCCTCATATTCGGTAGTATTATTAGTATTTTTAAAATCCAATTTGAAAGAGAAAGGGATATATTGATCATTCGGCCCTTTAAAAACTACACTAGCCCCCGAACCTGTAGTAGCACACTACCATAATCAGCCAAATTTTCTCCTTTTCATCAAAGTCTTCACAAATAGGAGAGGCTTCATCTGATAAAATCATATAATTACCAAACTCACAGTCTTGGAATAGGATTTGTGCCTTAGGATCATCGGATGGAATTACAGTGTATTTATTTTTAGCTTCAGGTTCTAGTTTGACCTTTTTCTTTCCAATAGGGATAACAACTTCTGACCAATCCATCTTTATTTCCCCACCCATGTCTCTGTAGGAAGTCCTACTCAAGAGCATACCATATCTTGCAGGTATATTTGCTACTAAAATGGTTAACTTGAGTCTCTTATCAGGATAAGTTGCCAAAACAGCTTGAGCATCTTTAACTTGACCTATTAAGGGCACATGTTTCCCATCCATAGAATAGCACCTCCCAAAAGTTTTAGTCATGGTTAAACCTAAAGCTTTGGCAACAGATGAAGGCATAAAGTTATTAAAGGCACCTGAGTCTATAATGCAATTACTCAGTTTAAGACTATTAAGGAGTAGAGAAATATAGAAGGGGTCAGGCTTCCTGGTTTCAGCAAATTCATATTTCAATTCTGAGGTAGGAGTGACAACAGTGTCACTCCGATTCATAACAAATGGTGAAACAACTACGGGAACATCAACTGGGTCATCAATTTGATCAACAGTGCACTAGTTAGATTGAGATGAATTTAGAAGGTCACCTTTGATGTACTTGACCAACTTATCTAGTTCTTTGGGATTTAATCTCAGATATTCCATAGGAGAGATTTGGATAGCAGAAGACTTGCAAAATTCTACAATATAAAAAGAGGGCGTGCTAGAATCTTTTTGCAAAACCTTAACATCAAGAGTCCAAGGACTAGGAGAAGAAGAATTACTTATAGGATATTGGGTCTTGTGGAAAGCACTAGATGATGTTGGAGTGTTCTCTAAAGACTTTTGATTTCGAGTGAGCATGGCACAAGAAGGATCCCCAAGGGTGACCAGAATATCTCCTCTTTCTGAGTCAGATTCATATTCTAAAAAGTATGAGCCAAAGTCGCTAGGTCTATCTTGAGGGAGCTCTTCTATAGTACATTCTCCTAACACATCTTTGGTGGCTTCCATTTGTACATGTCTCTACATATCCGGGCAAGAATTACCATCATGATCCATTGTCAGGTGAAAAGAACACATGATAGCCTCTTTTGGTGAAGCTTCTAGGGACAATCTTGGTTGATTAGAAGGAAGCAAAGGGATTTTGTTTTTCCATTAATTAGGATGATTTCAACTAATATCTTGATAAGGGGAAGGAAATGAAGATCCTTGTTTTGGTAACTTCCTTTTCAAGGCAATTACATCATTCATGAGTCTTTGAACAACTGGATCTGTAGGAGCTAAAGTAGAAGGTTGAGAGTGAGAATTCTATACATATTTTCTCCATTTCCCGATTGTAATAAGATCATCTTCTGACTCAGTGGCATGTCCTTGGGTAATAGCTAAATCAGCTGGCCTACTCCTTCTTAAGTGAGAACCTATGTCCGGGGGCATAGAGTTTACAAAGAAACATTGTTGGTTTTCAGGGGTCAGTCTTTTGGCAAGAGGAAATCTATGGATAAATTTGTCATATCTAGCCACATAGTCTCTCATTGGCTCATGAATCTCTTTCTTCATTTGTGTTAATTGTGCTAGCAGGGAATGTTCATCATCAACCCCTTTAAAATCTCCTTCGGATGTGGTCTTCATGGTTTGCCAATTTGTAATAGACCCGGCTGGCAAATGACCAAACCATTTTGCAACTCCTTTTGAAAGGGATTGAGTAAAGAGCCTGATGGCTACATCTTCATGTTGCACTACCATAATGGTAGTAGCCACATTGAATGCATTCAAGTGCTCATCTACTGAGACTTTTCCATCTCTGGAAAATTTAGGCAAAACTTCTTTAATACCTTTAGGGAGAGGATGATGAGCTCCTAAATTTAAAGGACCAACTGCTACACCCCATGGCTGAGCCATAACCACACTTGGAAAGATTGTTACTAATGGTGGTGCTTGAATACCAGAAAAAGTTAAGGCTTGCCAGATGCTAGAGGACGAGGAAGAATTGGAAGAAGCTTTAGGAGGGGAAGAAGGTCTACTCTTGGCTTTGGGTTTTAAAATGGAAGGGGTCAAAAAATGAAGATTTTGCAAACTCTCATAAAAAGCATCAAAGATACCCTCCTTCCTCTGAGCCCTAGTATATGGTCAAGATTCCAGTATTATATTCTTTTATTGCCTCTGAGTAACTCTGTCAATGATTTGTGCCTCTTGGGTGATTGGGAGACCTCTCAGCCACTCTCCTATATCTTCCTCTTCTTCTAAAACTAGGATAACTTGTTGATACTAGTGATAGCTGGTTTTTAAATTCCAAGCAATAGTGTTCAAATCAGAGATTATGTCCTCTTGGGTATTTTGGAAGTTAAGATCTGGTTGAATAATAAGAGGTTGCTCCTCCAAGTTATGTATCACCACAGCTGGTAGGACCATATCTTGTTCATAAAAGAAAGCATTTAAAAATAGGTCTACACTGTAAGCACTCCCCAGCAGAGTCACCAAAAATCTATTAGTGAACAGATTTGTCTTTCTACAAAAATCCTTTTAAGTTTACTCTATCACCCTTAAAAGAAAAACTATCTCTAACAGCTGGGTAAGTATCTTTTATGATCACTTCCCTCTGAATTTTATAACAGGTACAGCTCCCTAGTATGATATTCAATGAAATGGGATAAAAGTTCAATTGGTTAGCTTTTAACCTGAAAACTTATAAAGGCTGCAGTATCATTCTTTGATGATATGCTTTTAAGCAAATATGAAGGAAATAAAACTGAATAATGAGTAGGAAGAAAACACAGTTACTTCCATGATGACATCTCATGAAATACAAACAACTTCTTAGCCAAAGATAATAGAAAGTAGATAAAATCCAGAATTCGTATATTATGAACCAACAGACATATATATATAATAGAATAAACAATATGTCAACACAAGACACTTTGCTTTGGTTTTCAAATAACACATTCAATAACCTCACTGTAATATATTTCAAAAATCACTACACAGATAATTGCCTGAAATATGTTCTTTTCATAACATTCAATAATCCAAACTGTTAATATCAAAATCTATTATCTATCACCTATAAGTTTTTTGAACACTTTAAAAGTTTCAGCAGCTAAAATAAATAGTATCAAAGCACCAAGAGGTCTCCCAAAAAACATGACCTCTTGGGTAATCAGTTAAATAACTAAACCATCAGAAAGAGGACACACGTCCTTTAAAGTTTGCATGTTAATCCAGTAAAACTAAATAACCAAATCTGGCTCCTTATCAACAACACGATCCTCGCTCCCCGTTGGACTCCCTTCTTCATCGGTAACTGATTGAGTAGGTTTCCATTCTTTATATGCTTGAACCAGCTCTTTCATGAGTGACAGATGCGGGATCTTAGAATTTACTATCTGAGCCATAGAGGCATCTTTGCTCCACCTCAATTTCATCACCTTTTCAATGACATTGGACAACTAATCAACACAGAGATATAGCATAGATTCAATCCTTGCAATCTGAGTTAAGTCAGAGGGTTTAGGATTAATATTTTCCCTGATAGTCTTTATTTCCGAGTCAAAAGCATCCAGAGTGCCCTTTAATTCTTGCTCACCAAAGACTGATGGGTAGGTATAAGTGAAATTAATCACTTTCAACTCGGTCAGGGCAGCCTTTTGAATCTACTTAGCTTCAGTTTCATATTCTTTATTTTCTACAATAGTGCTCCTTATGAGAGTGATGCGCCAACTGATATTCTTTCTGAGGATGAAGAAAAGGGACTCTTCAGCACCTTTTAGGGACTTTTCTATGTAGAATTTATTAAAACCGTGCCTCTCTATCTCCATAAACTTTGTCATTGTTGACACCAATTTTTCCTCATCTGTATTCCAGACCTGGCGTTGGGCTTGCAATTCTCCTATTACTGCCTCGGTGTCATGAATAATTGAGTGCGAGTCTTTGATGTACTTCCTACCATTACTAAGTACTTGGGACATCCACTCATCAGCTGAAGAGACCAAAGTTCGACCCCTCTGAACTTGATTCAGCAGTGTTTTACTTTCTACAGAGTTGGGGTCGAATACTTGTGATGATTGAGACAGAGGGGTGGCATCAAAGTTGCAAAAAGTATTTATGAATTGGGAGGGTGAGATAATGGTTTGCTTCAATTCCTTCTTTTCCTTACTATCCTACACTGATGTGATCAGCATCTGTTGGGTGGTTTCCTTGAAAAGGTGATTCTTTCATGCTCTGTCCATAGTACCTAACTCAATTTTAGTCACTTCAAAATATTCAACTGCAACATCTTTCTTTTCTTCCTTCGGTCTGTGGCTAGCTACCTCAATTGTCCACTTCCTATTTTTAGTATCAACAAACATCCATGATGTACTCTTCACTTTCTTGGCCTTGGGAGTCTTTTGAGCATACTTACTGACTATATCCTGCACCGGAATAGATACAGGAATCAAACTATGTTTCCTATTAACTGAAGAAGTTAACCATTTTGGCATATCATTTGTTACTGTCAGCTGGGGACCAATTTTAACAAGGGTGTCCATTAAATCCAGAGTTACATCGTCAAGATCAAAGAGATCTTTCCTGATTTTCTCATCTTCTCCAATTTGGTAGCTTAAATCTCCAAATTTGTCATCCTCCAAATTGACTATTTCTATATGCTCCATAGTCATCTTTCCTTTTTTCTGTGATCGGGATCTTGATCTGGTAATGCGCCGAGGGGAGGCCATAGGGGAAAGTTCTACAACAGATTTTTTCCTGGGATCCTTCTTCTGCTGCTTATCAGAGGAACCTACATTACCAGATGGTTTAGGAGAATTAGGAATAGAGGGGGAGGAAAATAAAATTGAAGTTTTAACTCCAATTGTTTTAGGACTAGACTATTCTCTTTTTGTATGCAGCCATTTTTTAGCTAATTTTAGTACATGTTGTGTTCTGCATTTAATTTCATCTTCCTCCTCTTTTGACCAATCAATATCTATCTCTTCAGTGTTCAGGAGTCTTTTGAAACTGGGTTGAACTAAGTCAGAACCATCATCTGTGACCCCCTCTATGCTGAACAGTAGTCTCATGGACAAAATTTATGAAATGCAGAGTCTGCTATGGCCTCTCTTCATGACTTGGGACTCATTTGCAGAGTCTTCCCAAAAATCCTCTAGATGGGGAACTGGAAACATGTGAGATCTAAGGCCTAGATTCCCGCTAGAAATTTTTTTATTATCAAAGCCTATTCTTTCTATGTAATACTTAAAATCAAAATGACCAAGGTCACTTCTAATACTTATTGCATCTTCAATAGTCAGGCATGAAAACTTACCTAGCTGTAATGGGAAGATTTTCTCCCGTCCTTCCCCAGGAAGAAAATGTTTAAGCACAATAGCAAGGTGTCTACAAACTTCTGTAAGGATGAAACAATCAAAGGCATACCTAGGTAATTTTGTAGGGGTATCTTCAAAACCACCAATTCTAATATAAGAGAACCTAGGGAACTTAATATAAAAACTCCTAAATCTTCTCACAAATTTCTAAGATTCTAAACTCATCCTCCTAGCTGAATCCCCAGACATCTCGAAACAAAGCTTACCCATAAAGGTATCATGTACCCTTCTATAATTCTGAATCATATTGTCTTTGCGAAGAATAGGAAAATACTCAAAAACACACATTCCATCTATCCAAGGCTCATGACTCATACCATCCCATATCCTACTACATGTTAGATAGTACATCAGATAAGAAGACATGAAAAAGCTACATCCAGTGAGTTTGGAATTATTCAGTTGTTCTCTCATAGATTCTGCAATTAATTCATCCCAATCCAACTTGTGTCTTCCCTCTACAACAATTTCTACATAGCAGAACAACCAATCTGAAAATAAGAATGCCTCAGATGACCCTCTGACTCTATGTAACATCACCATAATATCACTAATGTATGGATGCACATGACTTTTGTTAAGCTTTTTGGGTAAGCGAGAACCTCCCCTTTGGGCGTTTAATAACCAGTGCTTGAATATTGCAGTACGATTTGCATCAGCATTTGGTTTGAACTTAACAAGGGATTACGCAGGAGAAAAGGTAGAAAAAGTTTGCTCTTGGATTTGGAAAGCTGAAGAGATAATTCCCCTATTCACAGCCATTAATACCTCACCATTTATTTTTTATAATTGATTCGGTTCGCTGGTCATAGTGTCAGATACACTCATGGACAAGTTCACGACATACCACTGCAGGAGGAAAGCAAGCGGCTACACACAACCCACTACTTAAAATTTCAAGAGAAGGGACACTTTCTTCAACAGACACAGTGAGATTATCATCTATTCCTTCTACATCGTATCCCTCTAAATCTATGTCTGTTACAATGGGATTTTCACATACCAAACTAGACACACTTCCAAACAAATGGAATGCAGACTTCATTCTTGCAAGAATAGACTGAGAATTGTTACAGAAACTCCTATAAATTTCACAATCTCTTAAATTGAAACACTGTAGGAATGGCAGCCTGACTTACCTTAATCACTTTGGAAAATTCTACAACTGGAGCTCCAAAAACCCTTACCTTCAATCTTCACACACATAGGCAGTGACAGTATTTCAAAAAAATAATGAACGCTAAGAAGAGTTTTAATAAGAAATACCACGAATTTGGTAATTAATTGCCCATCATAAAGGCAATAAAAGCTCAGAGAATGAAGTGACTGTTCACACACACAACCATTTATTTCCATTTGCACAAACTTTTATGTCACATGAATTCCTCATTAATTCGATAGCTCAGACACGTTTAACTACTGCCAACACCTTCCTTCATTAAAATCCTTTTTTGAGTGGGGATCACAAGTGAAATGATGATGGTAGTCCTTTACTTATACCACGTGTCACTTTTTTAAAATCATTGAACACTCTTGAACATGAATGAACCAAGTTCAAGGGCGTTCTTATGTGTTCACCGCTATTCAAGCCCGTTCCTTTTAATATCACGCCTCCATCTTCAAACTTAGAAGTCCCATACTTAACTACTGATTCCCGACTTCAATTAACCAAAAAACTCTGAATATTGTGATCATGAGACACCTTTTTAGCAAGAATGCTATTCACCTACCACCGCTTCATAAAAACATGAACGAGCTTGAACACTCTTGAACTAAGTTCAAGGTTGTTCAAGGTTGTTCAAACCTGTTCAAGAAACATGTTAGCAAATGATTTTCCTTTTCTTACAAACACAGATGAACCACAGGGGGGACCCTTTCGCTAATAATTTGAACATGAGGACTTAAGCAGCTTTGAGATTCACAATAATAACATGGTGACTCTAAAAATCAAACATAAGGACAAAGATCAAGATTTGGACTAACATCTGCTTTATTTTAATAAGGTTATCCTATGCATTTTGTATCTACTTTACCGAGAATTTGAGTTAGGCTCATAATCTCGATAAAGTGGGGGCTAAATGTGTCATATTAAAATGGAAGCACCCATGTTGAGACATGATTATCCCTCCTTAGTAGGACATTTTGGACCTAAATTAAATGCCTTTATGGAGCTATGGTAGTATCTTTTCTTTTATGCTAGATCGAGCCCATATTTTCTACCCCTTCCTGTTGTTCTTTTCTCTATCCTCGAGATTTTGAACCATCCCCCGATGGAATGACCCATCAGGGGGTAGGCCTATCCCTTTAGGGGGTAGGAAAAATTTAGCCTAGCCCTTGGGGTGAGGCCGAGGTTAGCCTCCCCCCGAGGTTGGTCACCTCAAGATTCTATGCCCTTCTCAGGTTTTCAATTTCTTCTCCCGCCTTGTACAGTCGGCCCTTTTCAATTTTGATCGTGAAATTGGTATTAAAGGAGCCCTACTTACTTTATTTTGGAGAAAAAAATAGGTTCAAGAGCTTTTACATTTTTGTCTTCAAGCATTCCAAGAGCATTCATAAGCATTTCCTAGGAGCATTGAAGGAGATCTTTTGCAGCAATTGAAGACTTCAATATTTCAAGATCTTTTGCATTCAAGGATCTTTCAAGGAGTTCTTTGGAGGACTTTTCATTACCATTGCATGATCATGCATGTTCCTTTCAAGGTCTAGCTTCCTTGTTTAAAGATAGTGAAGTTGGTTATCAAGGAAGGGCTTGTTCATCCATTCTTCACTTGCATTTGCATTTAAACCTCTCTCTCTCTCTCTCTCTCTCTCTCTCTCTATATATATATATATATATATATATATATATATATATATATTCATCAATCACATTTTTCACCGATAAAAATTTGGAACCAACATGGATGCATGGTTTCCAAAGGTTCCATTTAAGCCCATCTTCAGCATCACTACCAGATCGAGAGGTTGGGTTAGTTTTGGTTTGTCGGTAAAGATTCATAACCACCAGTACTAGTTCATCTCACGTACCCAGATTAAGGAGTGTGTGAATGGGTGGGAGGCTCCTACTATTCTATGGCCCCCTACTATTCTAAAGGGTAGGAACACTAGCTTATGCACCTACCTCCACAAAAAGGACATAATCGATGAAAAGAGAGTAAAAGTTCTAGTTAACCAAGCTCTCTCTCTCTCTCTCTCTCTCTCTCTCTCTCT
>MU225923.1:2584790-2599294 GCA_018584345.1 Thuja plicata
TTTGTAAGGTAGATTACCCTACTTGTTTGAGCTGTAAGGCAGTTCAGTGTATTTTGTTTATATCTTTTCTTTGCTTATTATTGACTCTGCAGCCCAAAGGATAGGCACTGGTTCAGAAACCTATTTGGATATCCATCTATGTTACATTTGTTCTGAGCTTTCAATCACCAAATCAAATTTTAAACACTCTGTTACCAAGAACACATAAGCTTAATTTGTAAAGGACACTGTCAGCAGGACACAGTCCATGATATTGATTCCTTGAAGAGAGAATCAAATAGGTTAACCCTCCTACAAAGAAAAGGAAGAAGGATTGAAATCCTTGTATCACTGGTTTCTTGTCATATAAAAGATCATGGTTCATATGGTTATATTTTGTATATGATTATGCTTGATCATTTACAAGGTATTTTATTAGTTGGTTCAGTAAAGATACATGACAAATCAGTGTCCACATTAACAAATACTGTGTTATCAGTCATCTTATAAGGTAAAACCTGCCTGAGCATCTGTGGAGCTCAAAAATGAAGAAGGATGTTGTTTAATCCTTAGCAATTAGGCTTTTCTTGTCTCTGAACTGTGAATCAGGATTAAGAGGTAACAAGATTCAAACAAGTATTTCAAGCAGTATAGTTCATGCAAGAAAAATCCCTAACACATGGATTGGAGTGCAGCTGGGGAGGCATGTTACAGAAGATGTTGGCTTCACCTATAGTTACTTTTGGATGGGGCGAGTGCATGCTTTCTCAGATGTACCATGAGATGCACGAGATTGTGTATCGAGGTGCGCATACCATGGCGGTAGGAGTTGTGATCTTATAGATCTGGGCCTGGGAGCACCTTCCCATATGCAGGCTGATATTTCATGACACATGATAGCCTTTAGAGCCGTACATATACAGGTATGCAGGTCTGATGACCCAGCCTATGCTGGGTAAGACAGAGCAGTGGAGCTCACAGATAGATGACATGGCCATAGTCATATGGCAGCCTTGGATAGCCACTGCGGTGTGGGATGATGCTTGTCATGAGTTATCATATATGTTTTGTTCACGTCCTTTGATCGGGCATACCATTACTATCATTGAGCACTTCTTGCTCACACGTGTATTGTGCTAGTTCGAGAGACCACAAGATGTGTCTTAGGAGTATTGAACTTATGCCTGATTCATCGATGAGATGAAGAAGGGTTAGCAGCGACATCTTGACAGGGGTCACAGTATGATAGACACCCGAGTACCACCAGCCAGGTGGGATTATATGGCCGCAATGACAAATGCAGGTATGACACCTACATACAGAGACCATATGTTAGCTCATCCATTTCTTAGGTTTGTAGCTCCAGTTGATCTTATACCTCATATATAGTAGGCAGTACGGCCACCACCACAGTAGCAGGTTCCTCCATAGGTACAACAGCCACAGGTATAGTAGCCACCTTTATAGCAGTAGGAAAGAGTTGTACGACTGAGGACATCTCAGACTGACATCCTTGTTAGACCCATGGGATCAGATGTAGGTGTTGGGCCCAGTGGCAGTCAGGATAGAGTCGCTGAACAGGGAGATGACACTGTTATGGCTGATGTTGTTCCAACTAATCCACCAACAGGCGGACAGGTAGCACAGTTGTAGGAGGCACTTTAGAGGGTCAGAGAGAGAGCCCAATGGTTACAAAGGGAGCGTGATGACCTCCATACACAGGTGATTATTCAGGAGACTCAGGTAGCTAAGAGAGACTGGGAGATCCAGGGGTTACAAGAGTCACTGGCCAAATCACAACTAGAGACTAAATACGAGTCTACTTAGGCTTCTTATTACTATGTCGTGTACACTATTGCAGTTCCTGAGGTAGCAGATCAGATTCAGCCTTTTGCAGAGTATGCTGGTGCACGAGCCACTCCACCGGGACCACCTCCACTGAGACCTCCTCCTCAGTAGCAGGGTATGCCACCCCCTCCTCCTCCACTGGGTGGTTAGATGGGATATCATATTGTACTACCATTTTGACATATTGTGCTCGAGTAGCACCCTTGTATATTTTGACCAATCAATATATATATATATATAAGCTCAATTTTGGCATCATTGTACATGTTTATATATTGCTTTAGATGTGTATGTCTTATGAGATGTTTCTTATATGATTTAGATGTATGGATTAGAGATGTATGTCATAGATGAATATGCAAATGTTTATGCACATGTTTTATTGATGTATGAATGAATGCAATGTAATGATAGATGTTTAGATGGATAAATGATATGTATGATTTGATTTATGCTTATAATGGATGCACATGTTTATGGACATATAAATGCAAATGAATGTATGGAAATTCACTTTTTGAAAATGAATGTAATGCAATGAATGCAATGGTACTAATCATCTCATGCAATATATTGCAATATACAACATGTACTAACCAAAAGAACATGAACGAAGATCGAGAGCGAGGACCGGACACTTGTGCAGTCAAGAGGAAACCATGATGAGAGATGAGGACCCTTGAAGAATGAGAAGACAAATGAAGAGAGTACCAAAATCACCATGATGCAAGCCTAAAATGCGAATGCAAGCCTATAATGCAAAATAAAAGCCTAAGCTAAATGCAATCCTAGGACTTGGTTGTTGGACTCATCATTTTTATCATCATCGAGTGCTTTTGGATCATCAGAGTCAATACAATCCTTACTAGTGCCGCTGTGACCATAAGAATATGAATATGACTTGCATCAGATAAAATGTAGGAAATGACCATAAGCACCAAAGCACAAAAGCCAAGGTGACCTAAACATTATTTCCAGCTTGATGTAGTAAGAGCTCACAAGTAAACAAACAGAGCAATAACAGTCAAAGAGATAGTTCCAACCTCCCCTTGGTGTACAAATAAAAAAGAACAAGGGATGTGAGGCTTTTCCACCTTAATGCAGAAGCTCTTATTACATACACCCTATTTATTTGATGTTGTCGGATCATCAAAACCACACCAACAAGCAGCAGACAAAAGAAAATATCAGTGAAATTCATGAGAACAGACAGCATACAAAGAAAGAGTCATTCACAGTTCAGCATGTTTCAAGGTTTATGAATGTGTCTATGTGTGGGGTGTTGAAAAACACCATCATGCTTGTGAGTGCATTGTGTTTGATTACTATCGAGAGATGTTTACGTAGCGAGATATCCAATGTGTGTTGAAAAACATAGATGTGTCCAAAGAGAGTGTTGAAAAATACTGTTTGATTATGGTGTTGAGAAACACTAGTTTGTGCCAGTAGAGAGTTGTCCTTTGACAAGATTAATAACTAAAGCATAAACCGAAGAGCGATTGAAGTGGGGAACTATTTCCCTAAGTAACGAACGAATTGAAGTCGAACATGCAAATAGCGAGACGATGGGAGAAATCTTAGTAATAGCGACAGTAGGCAGACTTAGTGAGAACCACTGGTGAATGTCATGAGAGAGATTCTCAAGCATAAAAATCGATGATGAGATCTAGGTATCAGCAGGAAAACACAGTGAGAACCACTGGTGACTGATGCGAAAGAGAGTCTCAAGGAGAGATGAAGTGCTACGAAGCATCGGCAGACAGACGCAGTGAGAACCACTGGTGAATGATGCAAGAGGAGAGAGACTCCAAAAGATAAGACAATTCCCCCTAGACAAGGAACATGCCCCCAAGTGTGACCAGTTTCAATCCATGTGAAGTCAAGAAAAATCTCAAAGATGACTGAGAGTAGAAGCATGAGCACACTAAAGCAGGAAAGCAAACTAAAGCGGGAAAGCAAACTGAAGCAGGAAAGCAGAATAGCAACTGCAAGAAAGCCAAGAGATGTTGTGACAGATAAAGCATTGTGGAACAAGAGGCGCATGTTTACCAGGTTTTCACCATCTTGGCATAAATTCTATTTTTTCTACCATGACGCCTGTTTACCAGGTTTTCATCAATGGCACATTTTTTTCTTTTTCTCTTTTTTTGTATTTTCCCTTTATTCATATTTTTTGTACTTTTTTTTTTTTTTTTTTGTATTTTTGACTTCTTTTTTTTTTTTGGTATTATCAAGACGCCTATTTACCAGGTTTTCACCAGGATAATAGATACATCAAAGTGCCTATTTGTCAAGTTTTCACTAAGATGATCATTTTTTCAGGACATTTTATAATTTTTAGGATTTTTTCAAAATAAAATATGTACATGAGCATGCAAAAGATATCTCAACTATAGAATTTCTTCAGGTGAAGAGCGTTGATGGGCTCTTTGAGTTGTTCACCCTCTATAGTGGAGAGCTGATAAGCGCCAACCCAAATACTACAATAATAATATAAGGACCAAGCCAGTTTGGCTCAAATTTACCTTTCTGAATCCATTGTTGCTAATTCTTAGGGTTCTCTCTCAGGATGAGATCACCTATTTGGAAATCTCTTCATCTAACCTTCTTGTTATAGCTCTTAGATATCCTCTTTTGATATGCTCTGAGATGATCGAATGCCACCTTCCGACATTCATCCAGCAGTTCCAACTTTTGTAGCTGAGATATTATAATATCATCATCAGTAATGAGGCCCTTCAGAGAGACTCACAACGTAGGAATCTCAACCTCAATAGGCAGTACTACATCTGCACCATAGACTAAAGCAAAGGGCATGGCCCCTGTTGGAGTTCTTATATTGGTGCGATAGGCCCATAAAGCCAGATTAATCTGGAGATGCCAATCTCATCCAGATTTGTGTACTGTACGGTGCAGGATCTTGAGAATTGTCTTGTTGGAAGCTTCAGCCTGTCCATTACCCTGAGGATAATAAATAGACGACCAGTGTTGAATAATCTTGAACTTAGTACACAAATTTGTCAGATCTTTGTTCTTGAATTGTCCCCCATTGTTAGTGATAATAGAGGAGGGTACACCATATCTACAGATAATGTAATTTAGTAGAAACATGGCAATAGACTTGCCATCAGCTACACTAAGAGGTACTGCCTCAACGTATTTAGTAAAATAATCCATAGAAATGATGATGTATTTATGTCCTCTAGAGGAAGACGGATATATCTGATCTACTAAGTTGAAATCCCACTATTGAAATGGCCAGAAAGTAATGAAGGGAATCAGCTCCTTGGCTAGAGCATGAATCAGATTACAATGTAGTTGACACTATTTGCAAGACTTAGCAAACTGTGTAGCTTTCTTTTCCATATCAGGCCAATAATAACCAACTCTAATAAGTTTATGGGCCAGTTTCAGACCATTTGAGTGAGAACCACAAATGCCTTCATGTACCTCTTCTAACGCATGTTTGGACTCATCAGGTTCTAGACAGCTAAGGAGGGTACCATCTAGACCTCGTCTATACAAGTCATTAGCTATGATGACATACCGTGAAGCACTACGGATTAGGTGATGTTTTTCATTTCTAGTGTATGTGTCAGGAATAATTTGGTCATGAAGATAAGAGTAGATGTGGTGGTAGCGAGATGAATCATGTCCAATGACTGAACATATCATCTGGGAGTCAGGGGAGTCATAGGCAGGGTAGCATAATGTCTCCACTAGGAACTCGTGTCTAAAATCATTCTCTGGCATTTGTAACATAGAAGCTAGAGTAGCCATAGCATCAGCTGCTTTATTTTCTGCCCTTGGAATTTGCTGAAAAGTAACATATGCAAAGTATTTCTTAAGACTGTCAACCATCTTTTTATAGGGCACTAGCTTTTCATCTTTCATCTGATAGATGTCATTCACTTGATTGATAACCAATTGTGAGTCTCCGAAGAATTTTAATTCATCCACTCACCATTCAATAGCAATCTTTAGCCCATTGATCAAAGCTTCATATTCAACAATGTTATTGGTACAAGGAAACATCATTTTGTATGCCTTTGGTAAGGAATACCGTTGAGGTGTGATAAATAGAATTCCAACTCCTGACCCCTATTGGGTGAATGAACCATCAAAGAACATTGTCCATGTCTGATGCGTGAGAAGCATGATGGACTCATCTGGGAATTCCATCCTTAATGGTTGATGATCTATAATGGGTGCTTCAGCTAACTGATCTGCAATCGCTTGCCCTTTGATGGCTTTCCTCTCAACATATTCAATATCAAACTCACTAAGGAGCATGACCCATTTAGCTAGTCTACCTGTGAGGGTAGATTTACTGAGTAAGTATTTCAATGGATCAATTTTTTCAATTAACCTTGTAGTGTGAGCCAACATGTAGTGTCATAACTTCTGGGAAGCAAACACCACTGCTAGGCAAGCCTTCTCAATTACAGAATAATTCATTTTGTAAGAGACCAATGTTCTGTTGATGTAGTAAATGGCTCTTTCTTTATGATTTTGGTCTTCTTGGGCCAAGAGAGAACCTAGGGATGTTTCCGTTGCTAAGATATATAAGATCAAAGGCTTCCCCTGAATAGGAGGCATCAATATACGTGGATTGGCTAGATATTGTTTGATCTGTTGAAAGCCTTATTCACATTCTTTGTTCCAGTCATAAGTCACACCTTTATGCAGAGTTTTGGTGAATGGTTGTGACTTGCCAGCTAGTTGCGATATGAAACGCCTGATAGATTGGAGCCAACCTTGGAGACGTCTTATTTGTTTGATATTACGAGGTGGAGGCATTTCCATTATAGCTTGTACCTTTGCTGGATCCACCTCGATTCCTTTAGCAGAGATGATATAGCCCAATAATTATCCTGAAGTAACCCCAAATGCACATTTCTTAGGGTTAAGATGCAACCTAAATTTTTCCATATGATCTAGTATGGGACCTAGATCAGTGAGATGTGTCTTTCTATCCATACTTTTAGTGAGTGTGTCATCCATGTAGTCCTCCATTGTCCTATGCATCATTTCATGAAATATGGTAGTGACAGCTCTTTGATAAGTAGCTCCAACATTTTTTAGACCAAAAGGCATAACATTCCAGTAGAATGTACCCCATGCACAAGTAAAAGAAGTTTTCTCTTGGTCCTCTGGCGTAATTTTGATTTGATTATAGCCAGAAAAACCATCCATTAGTGAATACATCTCATATCCTGCTATCATATCCATGATCATGTCAATATTGGGAAGTGGAAAATCATCTTTTGGACATGCCAAATTTAAGTCTCTAAAGTCAGTGCAGACTCTGATAGATTTTTCATGTTTAGTCACTAGGACTATATTACAGATCCACTCTATATAATCAATTGTTCAGATGAACCCAGCTTTTAGAAGTTTTTCCAATTCTGCCTTGATCAGTAGAGCCACATGCAGATGCATCTTTCTAAGTTTTTGTTTGACTGGTTTTACACCAGGAGCTATTGATAAGTGATGCATAATGAGATCAAGATCCACACCTGGCATATTAGAATATGTCCATGCAAAATTTATCTTTTTCTCCTGGAAGAATTCTATGAATTCCTTAAGTTCTTCTATAGATAATGAATTGGCCACATGAATGATGTTTGGATGTTCTTCTGTTCCCAGATTTATCGGCTGAGTTGGCTCAATTAACACTGATGAACGTTCCTACAAGTGACTCAGAAGTGCATCAAGTATCTCATCCTCAGGCACCTCAGAGAGGTTTTCACCTTTGGATACGTCTTTTCTTTTTAATTTTTTTGGCTCTGATACTGCCACAATGTGGTTTTCACCATCAGAGCGCCTATTTTTTCTTCTTTTAATTTTCTGACTAAGATACTTGATTTCAGCCTTGGTCATGTTGACACTTTCTTCACTAGTGGAGGACGTCATGGGTTCCACAACATGAAGGTAGCAGGCAAGGGTGTAATCATTCTAGAATGTAAGGACTTCACTGGATGAAGAAGGGGAATTCCAGTCTATTAATTCAGGATGTTGGAGGGAAAGAGATGTGATAGGCTCAAGTGTGTTCATAGTATAGTCATCAAAAGTGTTAACTAGCAAGCTAAGATCTAAATTGATCTCATCCAAAGGTGTGTTTGAATCCTTTTGATCCCTAATGACCAAAGTAGAAGACATGTTAACATTAATAGACTCAAACTCATTAGAACTTTCACTAGACCCCTCACTTACATCGAGAAGTTTTTCATAAGATCCTTCTGACAAACTATCAAACTCATATTCATGAGAGTTTGTATCCTAACTCTGACTTGGGTGCTTGCACCATGAAGGTTTAGGAGTTCTTGCAATACCAACCTGTTCTTGTGCCAACCATTCTTGAAACTCTGGTGGTACGTATCTTTCACCTTGGAAGTTAGGATCTTGCAACACTTTCCATTGTTCATAGGTTAGTGCATCAAGTGGAGTAGTTTTATCAGAATCGCTGTCACTCTCGGCTGTACTGACATGCGGTAAAAAATTATCTAGCTCAGCAAAGAATGTTGCCAGGTCTAGAAAAATGGGATAAGGAAAACAATCCTCATTGGAGCTATCTTCTATGGAATCAACTGTAGCTATATCTTTAGGTTTTGGTGGAGGCTCTACTTTTGGCACAAATTTATTGATCCCTAGATGGAACGGGATCTTTTTGAAACCTAAACCAGTGGTATCTTTTGTCTTTTGACCTATAGCTTGAATAGGTTCCAGTAACCCATTACCATTCACCCCTATTGGGCCACTCCTTTTGTACCCAAAATATTTCATAATCTTAAGACCTTCATTGTTGGGGTTTAGTTCTTGAGCCGGGGTAGTCTGTTCAGCTATGTTCTTTCCTTTGCAAAGCCAAGCCTTAATATCTCTTTCCTCATCTTCATCTTCTAATTGTGTAGAGAACCGTACAAAGACACCATCATAAACTATCTTAGGAGTAGCAGAAGATCTATTGTTCTCAGAAGGTCTCCCATAAGAATGAGGAGACGGAGGTAGAGCTGCTAAAGATAGCACGGGTTCTATTTGATATCCTCCCATGCCTATGTCTATGATTTTCAAGGTTTTTTCCATGTCTCTGAGCTTGGCATCATAGAGTTCTGTGTATTCTCTATTAGTTGGAACAAGACTATCAGCTGATTGAGTGAGTGCATTATAGGAAGAGCCCATACTAGTAGGAATTGTCACCTCTACGCCTTGAAAAGAAAACTTAATACACTGATGGTATGTAGAAGGAACCGCTTGTATCTCATGGATCCACAGTCTCCCTAGAAGGATATTATATGCAAGAGGAAGGTCTAGCACCTGACATGTGACGTCTCTTTCAACTGGTCCAACCCGAATGGGTAGCACAACTAGACCTTTAGATTTTCTCTCTTCTTCATCATAGGCCTTAATGGTAATTCTTTTGATGGAATCTATATGATCCTCACCATAACCTAGCTGATCAAGAAAGTGAGCGGAGAAAATATTGAGACCAACACCATTGTCAATGAGGACGCGATGGACTAGTTGTTTGCCTATCATGACTTCTATGTGTAGAGGAGCATTGTGCGGGTGACTAATTGAGTGATCATCTTCTTCAGAGAAGGACAAATAATGCGGTGAAGTCAAGTGACCCACCATGGATTGAAATTGATCTAGATTGATATCTTTGCTGACATTAGCTTCTATGAGAGCTTTGTCCAGAATCTGCCTATGAGCAGGCAAGATCTTCAATAGCTCAAAGATAGTTATCTAAGCATTGGTTCTTTGAAGCTGGTCAAGAATGCTATAACTAGCAGTGGGAGGCGTAGGGACCACCTTCGTGGTCTTGTTGGCAGAGCCAACAACAGTCTTATCTGCAATTATTTTTGGCGCAGACGTAACAGCAGAAGGGTTAGGACCCTTGATAGTGATTTTAGCCTGAGATCTAGTAACAACATTCACACAATCTCAAGATTTTTTAGATTCCAATAATCGAGACCCAGGGCCTCTCAAGACAAACGGGGTTCTGGGTTTAGAAGCATTCCCACTTCCCTTGCTAGTAAACATATTGCAATATTCCACTTCCACTGGTTCAATTATGTTGATCACATTATCATAAGTGGTATGTGCATAATTAACTTTGGCATTATTGTTCTGAGCGTTGGAGGACTCACCTTTCTTGTGATAAGGAAAGGGATCTTTAAATGCTTGATGATCTGAATTCTTGTTATGATTCTCCACAACGATAACCTTGTTGTCAATCAAATCTTGGACTTTATGACGTAATTGAAGACAAGTTGCAGTCTTATGACCTTTTTTTTGGTGGTAGTCACAGTATGCATTCTCATTCCAACAATGAGATCGTGGTTGTAGATCGTATAGACATTTTTCCAAAGGATCAAGAATCTAATTTTGTACCAAAGTTTTGAAAACCACATCAAGCGGTTCTCCCAAAGAGGTAAATTCACACTTGGGTCATGTTGCCCAAGGTTTGTTGCCAGCAAATATAGAAGGTTGTTGAGTATTGTTTGCAGCCTTTTCAACAGCTTTGGTCACTTGTATACTAGAGGTGAGATTGAAGACCGGTTTTGAAGAATTTGAATTCACATTATCGACCAATCCATCATTCACAACATCCCTATTTTTATTGGAAAATTTTCCTTTATCTTTGTTGGAAGATGAGGGGTTTTGTTTGTTATCTTTATACAAGGTCAATTTGCCTTTTTTAACCATGAATGCTTCTATTCTCATAGATTTTTTTATCATACTATCAAAATTAAGGGGACCTTCAAGTTGGACTTGATACCTAAAATCAGGGGTGAGATTATCCAAGAATATATCGAGTTTCTCAAATTTAGGTATTATGTGAGGGTACTTTGTGCAAAGTTGTCTCCATCTTTGGAGAAATGTTAAGAATGGTTCCCCTTTCCTTTGCTTGAGGTTGCAAAGGTCCCTTATATTGACAGGATGTTGAATATTATGAGAATAATATTGTATAAAGAGATTGGCAATCTCGTCAAAAGTCTTGATACTAGTGGGTAGTCGCAAAAACCACTCCATGGCAGGCCCACCCAAACTTTGTGGAAAAAGATGCATCAAATATGTTTGATCATGTATAAACTCCATAGAGAAGGCACCAAATTCTCTTAAATGATCCTGAGGATCAGTAGTACCTAGATACTTGTCATATTTAGGAAGCTCTACACCTTTGGGGAAAGGTGGCATAGCAATACTCCTATCAAAAGGAAAAGGACATATGCTTTCCATTGTGAATTGTTGCATAGATTTATCCTTATCCTTCATAATTTGGCTGATTTAACCTTGCATGTCTTGAATTATTTTATGCAATTTGGAGGTTTCAGTTTCCTCTTCTTTAGCGACAAGCATTTCCACTTGGAATTTTGCAGGTAACTTAACCCCTTGTTTTGCCAAATCTAGGAATTATTTTTCTTTGTCTTCCACAAGGAGTATTTCCATCATTTTGATGAGAGCTTTATTAAACTTTGTTGCATCTATGTCATTTTGAGTTATTGTCTCATCATCATTACCAAGGATTTCATAAATACTATAAGTCTGATCTTGACCTTGGTGATGTTCTTCTTCTTCTTGATGACCTTTTTCATGTTGGGATTGGTTGTGACCTTGCATGTAATCAAAAGGAGATGTCATGTTGTTAACGTGAGATTGTTCTGTGTGCACTCCTTCAGTATGAGTGTGAGTATCACATTGAGGACTCATAGCCAATGTGCTCTTTGGTGAATCAAAAGGATTAAAGTGTTGGAAAGGATCACTAAGGAAGCGAGGATCATTAATAGGATCAACCCAAACGAGTGATTTTTTTAAGCCTAGTTGATCTGAAAGAAATGGATTATGCTGATCTTGAAACAACAGATTAGAACACACCTGCAACACTGGTTTTTGATTAGGACTCGGATCTATACTGAATGGGGAAGAGGAACGTGAGGATCCCTCTTGATTATCAACATGAATAACGGGTTCAGAATGATCTTTTCCTTGATTGCAAGGTTTACTTCTACCTACTCCGAAACCACGTATGGGAAAAATATTGCCGCTCCTAGTCATAACAAGCATAGATGAAGCTGAAACAAGAGGAAACTTAAGATCTGACTCAAAACTCTGTCTCTAGAGATATCAAAAAAAAAGAGGTAATAGGCTAGAACAACCAAGGTGTGAGATGCACCCAGCATGAGTCGTCGAGAGTATGGCTAGAACAGCCGAGATGTGACTATCGTGTCGCAAGGTACAAAAACACAAAAAGACAGGATGGAGACAAAGAGACAAGACAAGTTTGAGTAAGAATCAGTCAGTTTGCAACTCAAAATAACCAGTTTTAGACTACAGACAATAGGGAAACAAGCAATCAGACCCTAGACAAAAGGTAGATAAGGAAGATAAATAGACTCGGTTTTCAAGATAAAAACCAGATTTTGAGACACAGTGAGAACTGTTCTCTGACAAGATTTCCAGGTTTAGGATAGTTTTATGATGATACAAATCAGCAATCTCCATTTCAAGGTGACAAGCACTCATTTACAGACATGAAGTTTCAATCAAGCAGTAGTGACACAAACAGTAGTTGTAAACAATTCCACCAAGGACAAAGCAACTTGGTAGAATTATGGGAGTCTTCGTTTGATGTTGATCCATTCAATCAATTAAATAAATATTCAATTCATTTTTATGCATATTAGCTAAAGGGGGTGGAATTAATTTAATTTAAAAGCACTTAAGACTTTAGAATTAAATCAATTAATCATAGGGATTTTTAGCTAATAAACCTTGATAATTTAGGAATTAAATATAATGTCAGATTTATGCAAATTTGGGTTTTCTACATTTGAGATTCAGTCAATTAAAGTCAATTAGGAGGAGAATTTGCCTAGTGTAATAGGACTTCGATGATGAGAAAATTGAAGGAATGCACCAAAATTGATTAGGATTATTAGATGCCAATTTTGGGGTGTTACAATATTATCATCGAGAAATGATTCGTTAAGCTTCACTGATCGGAAAAACCTTTGGGAGATCAGAAAATACAAATTCTAGCCGAAAAATGAAGGACAAGACAATCTCACCAAAAATCATCAAGATCTCATGGGAAAAGTAACCAAATGAAGCATGAATCTAGGAAGGTAACAAGAAAAAATCCACTAACACACTGGAAGGATTGCAAGCTCTGAGAATAAGCACAAAATGATCTCAGAAAGAAACATAAGAACTAATCAAATAGGAAAAATAATGTTTTTGGTTGATGCAAGATTGCCAAGATCCCAAGATGCTCCTGCATCAGACACTCAGAGTTAATTGAAAAGTGAGCCTCTCACTTTGATAGGGCCAAAGGAAAGACAAAATGGTCAACCTCAACCTAATAAATCAATGAAAAATCTTACATGGGTATGTCCTTCCACTTGACAAGATACTCCATATACGGCTTACCTCTTCTACTTCTACCAACTCTGCTATCCAAAATATGCTCTATTTGAACCAACTACTTCTTAGGATACTATTGTTCTACATATGATCTCTCACTTCTATTGAATTATGATTCATGATATTCATATAAATCTGCAACATTTAATATAGGTGAGATATCCATGTCTTTTGGTAACTCCACTTCATAAGCATTCCCTGAATCAAATCTTCTTAGGATCTTACAAGGTCCAAATTTCTTCATCTTCAGCTTGTTATAGCTCCAACAAGAAATCTACCCTTCTATAAGTATACCATTACTTCATCTCCTACCTAAAATTCCTTATATCTTCACTTCATATTATCTCTCCTCTTATATACTTGGTTCATTTTCTCTAAATATTGTCTAACTCCTTCATGCAATGATTTCAAAACCTCTGTAAAATCTTCTCCTCCAGCACTCTTCTTAACATCATGACTGCTATCCCTTATCTCTATAACTCCCTTAGGATTAAAACTAGTAACTATTTCAAATGGTGTCTTCTTTGTGCCCCTATTTACTGAACTATTATATGAAAACTCTACTTGAGGCAAAACTAAATCCCAATTCCCTAGCTTGTCACTAACTAAACATCTCAACAAAATCCCTAAACTCCGCTTCACCACCTATGTCTGTCCATCGGTTTGCGGATGAAAATGGAATTGTACTTCAATTCAGCCGTCATCTTCTTCCAAAGTGTTTTCTAGAAATAGCTAACAAACCTACTATCCATGTCTGAAACAATGCTTTTATGTAATCCATGTAATCTCACAATCTCCTTGAAAAATAAATCAACTACATGCATTGCATCTATAGTCTTCTTACAAGGAATGAAATGTTCCATCTTAGAAAATGTGTCTACAACCACAAAAATTGAATCATGTCCTATTTGTGTTTTTGGAAAACTGAGTACAAAATCCATACTGAATTCTTCCCAAGGTGTGATCGGTACTATCAAAGGTGTATACAATCCCACATTATGACTACTAACTTTTGCAAATTGACATATTTTACAACCTTGAACAAAATTGCTCACATCTTTCTAAATTTGGGGCCAAAAGGAGTTCTCATTTACCAAATCTATTGTCTATCAATGCCAAAATGTGTAATGCCCCTCCAACCCTGTCAAGTCCTGGCTAAGCTCACTAGAAATTAGGAAGAGCTATATGCGAGAATGATCCTTCTCGAGATGGTAGTTTAAACCGTACCTCTTACAACTCACCATAACTTC
>MU225923.1:2603241-2614714 GCA_018584345.1 Thuja plicata
ATAGGAAGTAAGGACTCTTATTGGAAAAGTTTAATTGAGTTTTGATGGTGCAATTGAGTTGAGCATAGATAATGTTAAGGAGTAAACAAATATGAAAGGATAAATATGTTTAGTGGATGTGATAAGTTATGTATGCTTGTTTCACTTCTAGGGTAAATTACGTGATATTCGGTAAAGGAAAATTAATTCCACTAGTTCATTAATGTAGTTGGTTTTGATGTGAAATGGAATCAATGTAAATTGAAGTTGTAATGGAAATAGAATTTGCTCGATTAAGTAATAAAATGAAATATTTAATAGTGGTAATTGAATTCATTAAGGGAACCTTAAGGAATGTACTTGTGAATGGTAACGATGTTATGTTAGAATGTTAAAAAAAAAAATTGTTAATTATAATTTTAGGTCATAGACCTGATTCCTTATGGGTTCCCTAGCGGGGACATTACAAAATGTCTTGTCAATCCTCCACTATGTTTCTCCTTAATGATATTATCCCTCATAGAACTTCTGGGTATACACAACTGAATACCTATGAATAACATGATGACATTAATTTTCCATTAGTATGCAAAAAATACTTTCAGTAACCATACACTGAAAGATAGGATTGAGCAAACCGAAGATCAGTTATTAAGAGATCACCGAAGATAGCTAAGTGCAAAGGGAACCGATGACACAACTTAGTGTGTAAACCAAAAATACAAAGATAGAAAGATAAAGAGGAACCTGAAGGAGGAACCTGATAAGAAAGATACAGTGCAAACCGATAAGACAGTTAAAGTGCAACTGACATAACAAAGCTGAAGGATAGTCAAGCATGACCAACAGAAAGAACTAAAAGTCAGTTGCAGCCCACAAAAAGTGGATCTAAATTCCACATCAGATAAAGCAAGTGTACATTCTATTTATAGTATTTATTTGTTTTAAATCCATTTCTTTAGGGACAAGATACATGAATGTAAGTTCTTTAATCATTCTAACTGATTTAAAACACATAGACTAGGAGATCTAGGTACAAGTTGTAAACCTTATCTTAGAGTTAACATTGTTTTTATCAAAACTTGATGAAGTCAATCCATCTATAAATAGATGATGCAATCATTCATTATTATCGATGTGAAGAGAGAGGAGAACATGAATGAATTAGATGAGCACATCTATGGATCAGATTGAGAGTTTCAATAACATGAACAACAAAAGGTGAATCTGGTTAACAGAACCAAGAACAGAGCATACCGAGAATCAGAGGTATTATTCAATCACAATTAGGTGATAATATTTTTCATGTAAACTAAATTGGATCTATATCAACAATAGGAGATTGCATTTACCAGGTCAATTTGTAATTTTCTATCATTATAACAGGTGGAGAAAAGTGTAAAAATCCTTTCAAGGAAGGTGGATTTAACAGTCCAACAATAAATCTCTTAACTGAGTGCACACTCAATAGTGTTGCTAAATCTCTTAATAGAGTAGACTTTAACAGGTCTCCACCGATACTCCTAACAGGGTAGATCATCAGAAGTGATCAAAATTTTAAGCCTTAACTGGCCCCTTCCAATCTGTAGATAGTCAAGATTTTGTGGGTGTCATCCCCACCATAGTTTTTACTTCCTCATAGGAGTTTTCTGTGATAACCTATCTTATGTTATGTGTCAATTTACTTTCATAAATGTTTCTATGAATGTTCACATGTATGTTAATGTTATGAATTGATATAATTCACATCAAGATAGTGTAGATTAGGTTGAATGGATATACAATTGATTGAAAAGGTTAATTTGCTAAAAGGGATACAAAAAGTTTTAGAGGTACTGATTCACCCCTCCCCTCTCAGTACATACTTCCCATTAATCCCAAAAATTGGTATCAAAGCTAAGTCTCTTCTTGGAAAGCTTAAAGGATTAAGAGAAAAGATCATGCAATGGAGAAGTACAAACTTGATAAAAATATTGAGAATAAAAAGCTTGAAATTCAGATGTTCTTTGAACAGTATAAAGAAGCTAGAATCAACATGAGATAGTTGCTAGATGAAAGAAAGAATATGGCATCTCTCTATAATGAGACAGATTATCATGAGGAAGAGATACCAGATTTATTTGATTCTTCAAGATCAACTACAAGCAAAGAATTAGATACATCAGAAGAAAGCATCACAAGCCTAACTGAAATCAATCTACATCTAGCTGGACAAGTCAAATCTCTGCAAATCGGTCAAAAGACATAGATGGTAAGAATGATTGATGTCATGAACAATGCTAGACAGGCTGAGCAAGAAAGAACACTAGCTATTGATGATAGAAGAAAGATCACAGAAAAGTTACAAGAAAAAGAGTCTGAAATACAAAGACTTACAGAGCATCACCATGAGATTACAAATCAGATTATTCTTATGAGTCAAGAGGCAAACAAATTAAATGTTGAACTCATTGAAAGAATAGAAGCTATCGATGAATTGAGGGATGAGAACAAAAATTTAAAAATTGAAATAAGCATTCAACAACAACATAATGAAATTATAAAGAAAGCTAAAGAAAGCAATAAAAAAATGGATGATTTTCTTGAAGGACAATGAAGAGTAAAAAACAATACTGGTATAGGTTTTACCAAGAAAGGAGAATCGTCAAATCAAGATGATCCAAAGAATGTCTACACAAATTCAAGACCAAGAAAGCTTACATGCAATCACTGTGGAAAGCAAGGTCATACATCAAATGTATGCAGAGGCAAAATGAAAGGTATTCCTAAATCTACATCTTCATTCATAGGACTCTGTTATAAATGTAACAAGAAAGGACATAAATAATATGAATGTAAGTCTGAGATGAAACAACTAAATAAGGAAACCTACATGGACAAATATTTTCCTACATGAAAAATGAATGGGCACACAACTCTTGAATGCTGGAAAAAGAAAAGGCAAGCATGGAAGCCTAAAGGTCAAGAAACTCCTTATCAACCAAAGAGAGTCGGTAATCAGTATGTATGGGATTACAATACTTGGAAAAATTGTATAGCATGTGGAAGATATGGTCACATTGCTTAAAACTATATGAGACAATGGACTAGAAAGTCTAGAGGCTAGACTAACCCCAAAATGGCATGCTTACATTGTCATAAAGTTGATCATCTCAAGAGAGACTGCAGAGACCGAATGATAGAGACAAGCACATATCCCAATGGAAACACCATTGAAGATATTTGGAGGGAAAGAGATAAAATGTGGAGAAAATCTTCAATCAATGATGAAACTGGAATGAGAAATTCAAATGGTGACAACCCATCCAATGGATCTAGTGACATCATCACCCCCACCTAAGTAGAACAAGTAAGTATGGAATTGCATTACCCCAAGCTATTACTTTACATCAGTTCCATATTATGTTGATAAAATGCCAAATTAGCATAAGAAAGATGCATCATGGTATTACTTGTTCAAATTTGTGATAACTATGCTTTTGGGCATATATACAGAACCAGTCAATATACACTCAAAATTGAGACTACCTACACTTACCGAGAAGGGTCAGTTAAAAGCAAAGTTGCTAGTACAAACTGAGCCTCGTCGATAAACAAGCAAATGAACAAGTTGTCAGTGATACCGAAACCTATTGGTAAAATCAAGTGAATTAATGAATGCTCCAAAATGTTATAAGTGTCACCGAAGGAAAGTGAAGTCTACACTGACAAAATCTATCTTCATACACCAAGGAATTGGTAAGCATTTATGGCACACATTTTAGGGTAACACCTATAAATAGGGAAACAGAATAACTCATTTGTCATGACACCTAGGGCAGAGTGACCAAGGCAATTTTTGAGCAAAGAGAAACTAAGTCACAGAGTGACCATGACTCGACCACTAGCACTCCTAGTAGATCAGAAATCTTTGCAAGCACAAACAGTAATTTCTATGAGATCAAAAACTCTATTTTTACACATTACACAGGAAGTCCTAAAATTAAAAATGGCCTCGACATCAAGAACTGTGAAATCCAAGAATGCAAAGAAAGATGAGTTCAAACTCATTAATAATTCAATGTGTGAGGAACCTAACTACAAGATCCATCCTGAGGTTGCCTCACAACTCGACGACGCTGGAGCAGTTTCATGCATACCAGCTATGGTTTTACTTATGGAAGATGTTTGATCTTTCATACACTGCAAGATTGCAGAGATAGGAACTTCAAAGGTTGAAGAAGCTTACAAGAAGCCATGCAATGATGATGGAACACTAAAGGATGAACACAAGCATATTGAAGTGAAAGGGCTCACCAATGCCCTAATGTTCCCGAAGGTTTTCAAAATTGAATGGATTCAGTTAGTGCTAATCTGAATGCATAACAACAAGCTATGGCTTGATGAACTAAAGGTAATAACTTGAGACATCATTCATGTGGTCACCGGTTACCCCATAACTAAGAAAGTAAAGGCACTAGAGAATCCACCAAAGGTCGAGACCGAGAAGATGACAGGAGCCAAATGGGATGGTAGAGGAATAAAAGTTACCATAATAACTGATGATGACATCAAGTTTGGTGCATGTGTCCTAGGATACAAATTCTTCCAAGCAAGCAGATTGAATAGCATAGCATCAGGTGCAGTGGACACAACGTTCAAAATTGTGAAGAAGGGAACACAATTGGACTTATTTGAACTACTCCTAAATTAGTTGAAATACAATCTAAAGACTATCATGAATGCAAATTCAAACACTTGTAATTTTGGCTCACTAATAATGTGTATTTTCTTTTATTTTCAAGAAATATTCCCATCGATTGGAGATGTTAAATGGGACAGCACCAAACCAGCCACCATGCAAATCAGTGAGCACATAGCTACATTGGGAGATAACTTTGAGACAGTCATGGATGAATACTTCAATGTATTCAAACACCGAATGCAAAAGAGGGTAAGAATCACTAAGTAACTCGTTGAAAAGTATAAGGATGAGATATGTTTCATGGTTGATATAGACAATACATACATTAAGCCTTTTGTACTGAGGACAGCATGGTTACAACCATTAGAATATGAGATTAACATTGATCTTGCAACTACAGAAATTGATGACTTGATCAATGAACCATTGGATAAGAAACAACCCAAATTTGGAACATTTGAAGAGGCCAAGACAAGAATAAAATTTGGCCTAGTTGTGAATAAAACTATCAAGAAGAAAGACAAGATGGTGAAGAATCTAAAGAAGATACTCTCAGCAACTGAGGAAGAAGCTGAACAGGATGAAGAATTTGAAAAGGAGGAAGAAACTGAAGAACATTTATTTGTTGGTAAAGATGAAGGAAAGGATGACTCCAAGGAAACAGAGTCAGATTCACCACCTCCTCCACCAACTAAAAAGCCAAGGACAATAGCTACTTCTAGTACAAGAAGCCAAACATCAAAGGATTCCACTCCTTCACTGTTGAAGAAAGGAAAGGTCAGGACTTACAAGAGAAAATCTCCCACACCGAAGAGAGGGAAAAATAAGAGGAAGGAAATTCATAAGAACCCGAGAGGATATAGAAGACACCAAGCAGGATGAAGCTGCACAAGAATAAAGTGTCAAGGTAACACCTCCTAAATCTATTGATGACATATGCAAATCTATTGCAAACTCTAGATCTATATCAGATTCAAAGATCAGAAGATGGTTGAAAGTAGACCCAAAAGATAAAATTAAAATAGAGGATACCATCATAGCTAAAATGTACAAGTTTAAATATGTATTGATTCAGTTTGAAGGAAGTTATGTACCAAGGGAACTCTTGGATAGACTATACTCCCATTGGACATTTGCATTAAATAATGAAAAAGAGATAAGAGAGAGAGTACTTCTTTCTCTCATGCCACCTGAATCAAAGAAGGTAGAAATATATGAGATGATGGAGAAGTACAAAAGGGAGTTCTCATCAAAGCTGAGAGCATACAAATTTCTTGAAGGAAAGCTTATAGAGCTTGAGTAGGACAACCACAAGAAATGGTGCAAGATAATGAATAGAGCTACTGAGGAGGAAAGCCCAGACAAAGACCTTCAATATAAAGATGTTGATAAGGCAACTCAAGAAGACGCATCTATTGAGTAAGATAAAGAAGAAGATTATACAACCAGAAACAAGACTGTAGATGTTACAGATGAATCATGGCCAGATACCACAAATGAAAAAATTGTGGATACTAATGTCATAGAAATTATGGATGACCCAGTAGAGGAAGTGAATAAGGATGAAGATGTCACTGTTGCAAAGGATAAAACTGATGAGCAGGACACAACAATTGATACTGCACAAGTGAATATTCCAGGCAATATGACAATGTTGATACAAGATATCAATATCCTACAAGAATCAAGCAAGTCACCTAAGAAGGATACTCCCAAGGATGTAGGGGAAGAAGCAAACAAATACAACACCGATGGTCAACAAGACATCAAAAATACTGAAGATTTAATCGACACTGATAAGGTTACTAGAGGAGATAAAGAAAAGGATGTAGATACTCAAGACAAAAATGTAGAAACCAAAACTGATGAAGCTAAGGACACCAATGAAGGAGACAAACCTAAATATGGTACTCCTGAGGAAACTAATAAGCATGCTACCAATGATGTTAAGGTGAATGTGGAGACATCTACAGACACTCGAGAAGCTGAAACCAATGCCAAGCAGTAGAAAGAAGCACAACAGGTCACTTCATCAAGCACAATAGAGAAGGCCAAGAAATTGGCAATGGTTTTACACTCTAGTGATTCTTAGAAAAAGAAAAATAAATCAAAGAAGAACAAGTTAGAGGTCACCCTGGATGAACTTATTAAAATACCTAAGTGTGACCCATCTACACTTGAATTTGAAGCATTACAAGAATATGGAGAAATGTGCCAAAGAAAGGCATTGCAGGAAAAGCTGAAGAAATAGCATAGGGACTCCATGGTAATGGAGACAATACAGGACATATTACATCAAATAGTACCCGATGTTGATATTGATCAGAACAAACCAATTCTAGATCAATTAGCTACTCTAAATGATACAATCACAACTCAGAATATTGATGTTGAGAAGGCAATAGAGGAGAGAGCCGAGATGAAGTACCAGCAAAAGCTCATTGAGAACATCAGCCAAGAAGTGATAGTAAATAAGGTAAAGCTATCAAAATTCATCACTAAATTAGACCCAATAATATCTGAAGCTATAACCTTGATTCAAACATTGAGCACAATATACAAGTTCACTAAAGAAAATAGTGACAACATTGCAAAGCTGGATACATATCTAGAAAATAATGCACAAAGCTTAACCACCGATGGAGACAATGCAGTTAAGCTGCATTATGAAAATATAATTGAGATAAAAAGGTTAAGGAAGGAACTGTGGGAGGCAGAAACACACTTTAGGGAAGAATTAACCGAGCTCCAAGCTCAACTTCTACCGAAACTTACACTGATCCAACAACACATCAGTTCAGCAAGGCAACTGATAGCAACTCCCAAGATGTCTGTAGCAGACAGCATCTACAACATGCACTCAAAGATCATACTCGAGCACATGGGTCTGGAGAACCTCAAAGAACAATGGGATAAAATTATAGAAGACATGAAGTCTTCACATTCCCACATTTTTTATAAGCTCTAAAAGTAAAGACCTTTTCCCTTAATATCAAAAGAGGGGGAAAATGATATGAGTACAAAATACAAAAAGAGAAAATGATATGTATTCATTCATTCATTCAGATGGGAAAATGGTAGATATGTATATGTATATTCATATGGGAAAAATGATATGTATAAGGAAAGACATCATATGTATAGTTATACCGACATATACATAGGGGGAGTCATTAAATGACTAAGGATTATATATGTTGTATATACTTAACATTTTGTTAGTATTTTGCACATATTATTTTTTTATACTAATATCAAAGGGGGAGATTGATGACATTAATTTTCCATTAGTATGCAAACAAAACTTTCAATAACCATACACCGAAAGACATGATTGAGAAAACTGAAGATCAGATATTAAGAGACCACTGAAGATGACTAAGTGTAAAGGGAACTGATGACACAACTTAGTGTGTAAAATGAAAATACAAAGACAGAAATATAAAGAGGAACTATAGAGGAATCTGATATGCAAGATACAGTACAGACCGGCAAGAAAATTAAAGTGCAATTGATAGAACAAAATCAAAGGATAGTCAAGCACGACTGACAGATAGAACTAAAAGTCAGTTGCAGCCTGCAAAAAGTGGATCTGACTTCCACGTCAGATAAAGAAAGTGTATTTTGTTTATAGGATATTTATTTTTTTAAAATCCATTTCTTTAGGGACAAGATATATGAATGTAAGTGCTTTAATCATTCTAACTAATTTAAAACACATAGACTAGAAGATCTAGGTACAAGTTGTAAACCTGGTCTTAGAGTTAACATTTTTTTATCAAAACTTGATGAAGTCAATCCATCTATAAATAGATGATGCAATCATTCATTATTATCGATGTGAATAGAGATGAGAACATGAATGAATCAGACAAGCACATATATGGATAAGATTGAGATTTTCAAGATTAGGAACAACAAAAGGTGAATCTTGTTAACAGAACCAAGGACAGAGCATACTGAGAATTAGAGGTATTATTCAATCACAATTAGGTGATAATATTTTTCATGTAAACTAAATTGGAACTATATCATCAATAGGATAATGCATTTACCAGGTCAATTTTTAATTTTCTATCATTCTAAAAAATGGAGCAAAGTGTAAAAATCCTTTCAAGGAAGGTGTATTTAATAGTCCAACAACAAATCTCTTAATCGAGTGCACACTCAACAGTGTTTCTAAAGCTCTTAATAGAGTAGACTTTAACAGGTCTCCACCGATACTCCTAACATGGTAGATGATCAGAAGTGATCAAAATTGTAAGCCTTAACCAACCCCTTCCAATC
The DNA here is from genome assembly GCA_018584345.1 of Thuja plicata. Taxonomy (NCBI): domain Eukaryota; kingdom Viridiplantae; phylum Streptophyta; class Pinopsida; order Cupressales; family Cupressaceae; genus Thuja; species Thuja plicata. Next base: position 2,612,192 of record MU225923.1, read on the forward strand.
TGCAGATAGTGAAGATTTTGTGGGTGTCATCCACACTACAGTTTTTACTTCCTCACAGGAGTTTTATGTGATATCATATCTTGTGTTATGTGTCAATTTAATTTCATGAATGTTTCTATGAATGTTCACATGTATGTTAATGTTATGAATCGATATAACTCACATCAAGATAGTATAGATCAGATTGAATGGATATATAATTGATTGCAAAGGTTAATAGATAAAAGGGATACAAAAAAAATTAGAGGTATTGATTCACCCCTCCCCTCTTAGTACATACTTCCCATTAATCCCAACACAACATTTCATCCTGAATAAAATAACCTAACCACTTACTTATGTCTGCAACAATAGGTTCTCCCCAATCTTTCCAAGCTTCGGTGAAGTCTGGATCAACCTCATACAATGTTTTACACTCATCAAATTCCAACACTGCAATCCTCATTTTAGTTAGCAAAGCTATTTGCTGACTCAAGGAATCAACAACTCTATTTGAACTCAACCCATGTCATATGTCTCTAATTTACCTTACCATGGCTGCTCAAATACTTCAATTCTTGATGATCAGTAGACAATACAAACTCCCTAGGTAAAATAATGTCTTCATTTCTTCAATGATTGAATTATGGCGTAAAATTTTTGATCATACACTGAATACCTTCTTTTCACATTATTCAACTTCTCACTAAAGTAAGTTGTTGGCCCACTGAGAGGGGGGTGAATTAGACAAAATCAAACTTAAATACTTAAAACTTAGCTCACTAATTCACTCGGAAGAACTAAATATAGTAATAACTGACTCACCAAATAACTTAATAACTTAAACAACCATACATCTCATAATATGCAAATAAATCATTGAAACTTAGTTAACACCAGATTTAATGAGGAAACCCAATATGGGAAAAACCTTTTTGGAAATTGTGACCCACTATAAAAATGTACCTTTCTAAATTACGCTCAGTTAAGAACTTATCATGTTAAATATTACAAACACATTTTCTAGATGTGACCTTGTTAAGGGATTTACCTCAGATCTATTAAGATCTTCACCCTGTTAGGAGTGGCCTTGCAAGATGACTTTAAACACTCTTTTGCAAGGTCACCTACATCTAGGATTTACAAATAGGATTGTTAAATCCACTCGGTTAAGAGATTTTCTCTGTTACAAATGCTAATAAGAAATAGTAAAAATTTTATCTATAAAATATATATCAAGTACCTTTTGCTTGGGTCAGATCCTTTATTCTCACATGAATACTAGCATCACATACTCTATTTGTCTATGCTCTTAGACTATAAATTCTTCTATTTCTAATGACATGTAACTGATTGAATGTTTTAAGATGTTAAGTTGATGATCATGCAAGGCATTAAATTAGTTAATGTATTGTATTATCATTGATGTCAACTTTATATCATCTGTATGGTCATTGTAATACTGCCAAAGACTTCAAAGAACTGATGAATCAAGACTATTCTATCAGTAATGCATACAAGTCAATTATTCACTAAGTGACTACATACACTGACAGAGTGCACAATGATGGCTAGAGTAAAAGAGTAGAGTCACAGTATTACTCGATGAGCTAATGCACAGCATTACCGATGAGCAGAGTTACAGTGTTGTCAGATGAGAAAAACACAGAGTAACCCGCCCGAAAGAATTTCAGTGTTTCCAGACGGAGAAGACAAAGACGGAGATCTCGATGACAACTGAAGTCACACCGACGGAATACTCAGTTATCACCGATCCCTAACTAAAGTGCTGACCGATAGAACAAAGAGTTCAGAAAAATGACAAAATGCTTAGCTATCAAGAAGCTAAAGATATATTTAACGGATACTTATCATTTTTTTAATCATCTAGATAAAGATGGAGATAATTAATTGATTTAAAGCTGATTTGTCCAGTTGGCAAGAAGATCTCTTTGAGATAAATTAGGAGTTTGCTTTAAATCTATTGGCAAGAATTGTGGAACACGCCAAGAATCAAGAAAGCCAAGAAAAGGGGAAATCATGTCTATATGGAGACAAACCCAATTCATTACGAATTGTGGGGTGAACAAGAGAATAGAGGAAAGATGCTAAAGAAAATATGAAGGAAAAGATGTTAGTAATAACTGAGAGGGGGGGGTGAATCAGTGGCCTCAGTTGTTTATCCAATTTTAAACTTTAATCCACCAATCAATACTTCTCAAATTATTAAGTCCCAACAAGATGCATGCCTTTGAAATACTTGAAACAAATAACTGTATGTCGATTTACCTTGTCTGTCCTTATTCTCCTTGATAACCAATAAGCAGTAAACTATATTTATCGATACTCAATAAATATGCAGAGTATACCAGTCAATCCATAGATGCATATGTAGAATATAAAACAATAAACTAATGAACCATACACATATAACACAAGGATTTTAACGTGGAAACCCTGTTAAGGGAAAAACCACTAGGACCGGTACCCCAAATTTTTACTCTTCTGAAGTGAGCCCTGTTAGGAGCCAACCCTGTTAAAGGT
>MU225923.1:2619881-2631969 GCA_018584345.1 Thuja plicata
TATCTATAATCCAGATATCATTTTTACTAATCTTAGATATGAGTGCAGTTTCTTCATACCTTTCATCTTCATCTGAATCATCCTTCACAGCTACAAACACTATCTCAACATCATCATCCGGTTCAGTTTCAGTATCTTCATCTTTGCAAGCAGCTAGATAGCTAGCCTTCTTGCCTTTGTCCTTGTAATATTGGGTATCACTTCTTTCTGATCGTCAGTAACCTCTGTAATCTTTGTTATCACCTCTGTCAGATTTCTTCTCAAAAGATCTGTTATCACTTTTGTCATCTTTTTTTTTAGGACATCTTGCAACAAAGTGTCCAATCTCTTTACAATTAAAACATACAAGTGGTAACTTACCTTTGTATTTACCTTTGCCTCTTAGCATTCTTCTTGCCATGACTGCTTAAATTTCATCTAGATCTTCTTCTTCACTCTCGCTTTCACTGTCTCTTCTAGATGAGTGTCTCTGACTAGATTTTATTATTCTCACAGAAGACTTGAATGCAGACTCTAAGCTTGGTAAGACACTATTATCAAAATTGTTCATCTCAAATGAAATCAATCTACCAATCAGGCTATCAAGAGTGACTGTATTATTTGCTACTGCTCTCATTTCTTGAATAGCAGAGACTCTAATAGCATATATAGGCAATAGGGTTTTTAGGATTTTACTTACCACTGTCTCCTCTTCAAGTGTACCTCCAACACCTCATATAGCATTGACTACTCTTATTCTTGTGTTGTACTGTGTGATGTTTTCACCTTCTTTCATTCTGAGATCATCAAAATTTCCTCTAAGGCTTTCTGTCTTGGCTCTCAGAACATTTGCATCACCTCCATGTATAATTTTCAACTTGTCCCACATTGTCTTTGCATTTTTTCAATCTTTGACATCCTCAAATTCAACATCAGAGATTGAGGCTGAAAGCTCTATAACCATGCAGTTATGTTCATGCTTTACTCTCAATTGATCCACCATCAATGGTCCTGTAGGCAACACATATTAATTATCTAAGTATTGAGTAATATCATTGCCAATACCTGATAAGTGAAGCTTTATTTTTCTTTGACATGAAGCAAAGTTGTCCTTGTTCAACTTGGGCACATCTCATCTATTCATCTTGTGATCTTTTACTTAGGTCTTGAAACCTTCCTTCTAAGCACATAGGCTCTGATACCAATTGTTAGTAATAACTGAGAGGGGGGGTGAATTAGTGGCCTCAGTTGTTTATCCAATTTTAAACTTTAATCCACCAATCAATACTTCTTAAATTATTAAGTCCCAACAAGATGCATGCCTTTGAAATACTTGAAACAAATAACTGTTTGTCGGTTTACCTTGTCTGTCCTTATTCTCCTTGATAGCCGATAAGTAGTAAACTGTATTTACCGATACTCAGTAAATATGTAGAGTATACCAGTCAATCCATAGATGCATATGTAGAATGTAAAACAATAAAGTAATGAACTATACACATATAACACAAGGATTTTAATGTGGAAACCCTGTTAAGGGAAAAACCACTAGGACCGGTACCCCAAATTTTCACTCTTCTAAAATGAGCCCTGTTAGGATCCAACCCTGTTAAAGGTTACAAACACATGGTTAAGTGTGACCTTGTTAGAGTATTTTTATACATAGGTTGTCACTTAGTATCTGGCATCTACACTACCATCCTTGAATCAGTCTCATGACTATCAATAGGCTTTGTGCAAATCTTACTACCATCCTTGAATCAACCTCCTTCTTAGAATATCAATAGGCTTTAGGTAAGACCGGTGATACTATCATGAGTCAACCTTCTGGTAATCTGTTAGGATATACCTCAATTACAAAAGACTGTTAAGTCCTACTCTGTTAAGAGACTTAATGCTTCAATGGTTAAACTGAAACAAAATGACATGTTTCTAATGCAACTGAATTGCAGATTTTCAGATCTATTTACTTACAATATCTTTCTAATCAATGTATCAATACAATTTCTTTTTACTTAACTCTTTTTTCTCTATGATGCTGTGCTTTTCTATTCATCGGTGTCTATAGAATTCTTTAGCTCTCCCTCAGCTTGATTGATCAGGACTGCATGAAGTTAATCCTTCATCAGTTTCTTTTCAACATCTTCTATCAGTTCACTCTCCCATGTATCTCATTGCTTGCTTATCTCACGTTGAGGTTAATTGTTCTTGTCTCTTATATAGACATGATGTTCCTTAATTCTAGGTTCTTGATTCTTGATTCTTGGCATGAAAAACAATCCAGCCAAATTGATTTACAGCTTTAACTCCTTATTTATCTCATAGTTATCTTCTTGCCAACTATACAAATCATTTACTTAACTGTGGTTGAATAAAACAAATCAAACAACCAATTAAGTCTATCCTTTAGCTCTGCCAGCTAGATATTTTGTCATTTTCTAATCTCTCTATTCTGTCGGTCAATTCTATAGTTCATCACCAGTGACAACTGCCAGTTTCGTCGGTGTCCCTTCAGTTAGCTTCAGGATCTTCGTCCGTCAAGCATCATTGGATCTTTCTTGTCAGTCAACACTATTTTTAGCTCATTGGGCATCAGGTGATTCTACTACATTGAGCAACACTGTCTTCTGCTCGTCAGGCATCACTGTGACTTTATCTTTGTCTTTACCAATGGTGTGCACTCTGTCAGTGTAGTCTGTCACTTAGTGAATACTTGACTTTTATGCATTGCTAAAAGCATAACCTTTATTCCATTGACTCTCTAAAGTCTTTGGCATTATTTATATGAACATACAGATGATATCAATTTGACATCAATGACAATACAAACCATTAACTAATATAATGTCTTGTATTATCTTCAACTTAATATAGTCAACCATTTAATCAGTTACATGTCATCAAAAGAGAGTCTTCATTCAGTCCTGATCAACAAGCTAAGGAAAGAGCTAGATTTTGCAGACACCAACAAATAGTGAGACAAGCATCACAGAGTAGAACATTGTGGAGCAAAAGTATAAGTGATTATATTGATCAGAGAGTTAATGGACTTACAATAGATCTAAAAATCTGAAATTGAGTTGTATGTATGAATAGATAATTAGTGTTTCAGTTTAACCATTGAATCATAAAGCCTCTTAACCGAGCAGGACTTAAAAGTCTTTTTTAATTGAGATAGATCCCAAGGAGTGTCAAAAAATTTCATCAAAAAAGTAGCATTGGATATGCCTGACACCTATTGACAGGCCAAGAGAGTTTGATCGAGGATGGTAGCATTAGATGTCAGATACTAGTTGACAAACTATTTCTAAATCCTCTAACAAGGTCACACCTAATAGTGTGTTTGTAACCTTAAACAGGGTTGCCTCCTAACAGGGCTCACTTCAGAAGAGTGAAAATTTGGGGTACCGGTCCCAGAGGTTTTTCCTTAACAGGGTTTCCACATTAAAATCCTTGTGTTATGTTTTTATGGTTTATTACTTTACTATTTTACATTTCACATATGCATTTCTGGATTGATCGGTATACTCTACATATTTACTATGTTTCGGTAAATAGTTAACTGCTTATCGGAAATCATATAGAAAAGAGATTAACAAAGAAATCTGACAAGTAGAAAATTGATAAAAGTATTTTAAGGCATTAATCTTGTAAGACAGAAGATAACCTGAGACATAATTAGTGGTTATAAGTTTCAAGGGTTGATTTAAGGACTAATTTTTGAGGCCACTGATTCACCCCCCCTCTCAGTTATTACTAACAATTAGCATCAGATCTTTTGTGCTTAGAAGGAAGGTTACAAGACCTAAGCTAAAGATCACAAGATGAATAGACGAGATGTGCCCAAGTTGAACAAATATAGTTTTGCTTCATGGCAGAGTAGAATAAGACTCTACTTATTAGGTATTGGTAATTATGTTACTCAATACTTAGATACTAAATATGTGTTGCCCATAGGAGCACCAATAGTTGAACAAATGAGAGATAAGCATGAGCACCATTGCATGATGATAGAGCTTGCTTCCTCACTCTCCGATGTTGAATTTGAAGATGTCAAAACCTGCAAGACTGCAAAGCAGATGTGGGACAAATTGATACTTGTACATGGTGGTGACAAAAATATTTTGATATCCAAGGCAAAAATCCTTGGAGGAAAGTTTGATGATCTCAAAATTAATGAAGTTGAAAACATCACTCAGTACAGCACAAGAATCAAAGAGGTAGTCAATTCTATCCGAGGAGTTGGAGGTGTACTAGAAGAAGATACAGTGGTAAGTAAAATTATAAGAACCTTACTGCCTACTTATGCTATTAGAGTATCTTCCATTCAAGAAATAAGAGTAGTAGCAAATATAAATGTTACTCTAGATAGTTTGATTGGAAGAATGATTTCATTTGAGGTGAATAACTTTGATAATAGTGTCTTACCAAACATAGAATCTGCATTCAAAACTTCTATGAGAATAAGTAAATCAAGTCATAAGCACACTATGAGAAAGATAGTGATAGTGAAAGTGAAGAAGATGATCTTGATGAAATTGAAGCACTTATGGCTAGAAGAATGCAAAGAGGCAAAGGTAAATAAAAAGGTATATTACCACTTGTTTGTTTTAATTGTAAAGAGATTGGAGACTTTGCTACAAGATGTACTAACAAAAGAAAAGATGACAGAAGCAATGATAGATCATTTGAAAAGAAGTCTGATAGAGGTGATTGCAAAAGCTACTAACAATCAGAAAGAAGAGATAACTGAGACTACAAGGACAAAGAAAAAAAGACCAGTTACCTAGAAAAATGCAAAGATGATGATACTGACACCGAATATGATGAAGAGATTGAGATGGTGTTTGTGGAAGTAAAAGATGATTCAGATGATGATGAAGAAAGGTATGTAGAAACTTCACTCATGTCTAAAGTTAGTAAAAATGATGTCTAGATCATAGATAATGGTTGCACTCACCATATGACCAGTGATAAACAAAAGTTTGAGACTTTTGAATATTATAAAGGTGGTTCAGTAAGAATGGGTAATGACACACCTTGTCTAGTTGAAGGTAGAGGAACTATAATGTTGAATAACCAGATAAAATGTGAAAATTCTTATTGTGTAAATGGATTGAATTATAATCTATTGAGTGTCTCTAAGTTGAATAATTCAGGTCATAAAGTAGCATTTGAAAATAAGAAGGCAAAGATCTTCAATAAATCAGGAAATCTGATTGGTACCGGTGAGAAGACAAAAGGTAACTTATTCTATCTGAATGATACTGACACCACTTGTTTGATTGCTACAAACAAAGACATATGGTTGTGGCACAAAAGATTGTGTCATATGAACTTTGACAACATGATAAAAATTAGCAAAAAGAGAAATGTAAGAGGTTTACTGACGATGGTTAAGCCCGACAATATCATGTGTAAGAATTGTCAAAAAGGTAAGATGACAAAGTCTAGTTTCAAAAGCAAGACCCATACATCTAATACAATTCTAGAATTAGTCCATAATGATTTATGTGGACCTATGAGGACAAAGAGTTATTATGGAGATAGATATTTTATTCTCTTTGTTGATGATTACTCTAGAATGATGACAGTCATATTTCTAAAAGATAAATTAGAAGTATTTAAGATGTTTAAATGGTATAAGGAAATGGTTGAGAAGCAAAGTGGTAAGGAGTTAAAATGCTTAAGATCAGATAGAGGATAGGAATTTATTTCAGATGAATTCACTAACTTTTATAATGAGCATGGAATCAAAAGACATGTCTCTGCACCAAGAACACCACAGCAGAATGGAATTGCTGAAAGAAGGAACAGATCCATAGTTGATTGTCCAAGGACACTGATGATAGAGAAATGCATCACCCAAATCTTTTGGAGGTAAGCTATCAATACTGTTGTTTACACATTGAACATAGTACAATTGAAGAAAGACACCTTATGAGCTATGGTATAGATACACACCAAATGTAAGTTATTTCAAAAAATTTGGAAGTCAATGTTATATCTTAAAAGATGATAGAAATGGAAAAGTTTACTCCAAGAATGATGAAGGAATCTTTCTAGGGTATTCTACCAAGAGCAAGGCTTATAAATGTCTAAATAAAGCCTCTAAAAAAATTGTTAAAAGTGCAAATGTAAAGATAGATGAATTTGCAGAGAAGAATGAAAAGGAAAGCACTAAAGAACCAGAGGACTACAATAGGTTCACTTATAATGAGGAACTTGACACTCTACCCAACCAACAATGTAGAACTCCTGAGCAACAGATCATTGCACTCGAGCATCAGGCTGTGAATACCGACGATCATAATATTTCTCAAGATGATGCACAAAGTGATGGAGAAAAAAATGATGATAAAGCTAAGAGACACATATCTGAACCTGTACTTTCTAGATATGTCAGAAGGAACCATCCACAGAACCAAATCCTAGAAGATAAAAAGGCTGGTATGAGAACCAGAAGTAAGTCTCTAAATACAAGATGTCTTATTTTTTATTATGAGCTTAAATCTGTCAATGCTGCACTAGATAATGATGAATGGATAAGTGTTCTAAATGAAGAGATTGACCAGATAGAGAAAAACAAGACACGGACACTTGTACCAAGACCAAATGACAAGAATTTCATTGGTACAAAATGGATATTCAAGAATAAGTTGAATGAGAATGGAGAAGTCACCATAAATAAAGCAAGACTAGTATGCAAGGGGTATGCACCAAAAGAAGGAATTGATAATGGAGAGACCTTTGCACCTATTGCTAGGCTAGAAGGAGTGAGAATATTACTTGCTTATGCTACATGTAAAGGATTCAAGGTATACTAAATGGATATCAAGTCTGCATTCCTAAATGGAATACTTGAAGAAGAGGCATACATTGAACAACCAGAAGGGTTTGTTGATCCAGACAAAAGGAAAATGGTATGTAGACTACACAAAGCCTTGTATGGATTGAAACAAGCACCTTGAGCCTAGTATGAAAGAATTCATTCCTATCTTATAAGTATTGGATTTGTAAGGACTAGTGAAAACAGTAATCTTTATTTGAAGGAAGATACTGATGCTAACATTTTGATCACTAAGATATTTGTTGATGACATCATATTTGGAGGGAATGATATGGTATGAAAATCATTTGCAAATGAAATGAGAAAAGAGTTTGAGATGTCTATGTTTGGAGATATCAATTTCTTTCTTGGTCTGCAGATCATGCAACAAGATGAAGGTATTTTCATTACACAATCCAAGTACATCAAAGAAGTACTAAAAATATTCAAGATGGAAGAGTCCAAACCAGTTGGAACACTGATGGAAACTGGATGAAAAATAACAAAGGAAGACAAGTCATTAGAGGTAAATTAGACTTTGTACAGATCTATGATCAGAAAACTCATGTATGTTGTACATACTAGACCAAATATTGCACATGTAGTAGGAATAGTTGCTATATTTTCTGCTAATCCCAGGGAATCACATATGACTGTTGTCAAAAGAATCCTAAGATATCTGAAGAATACGGAGGAATATGGGTTATGATATAAGAGAGAGGGAAAATTTGAACTTAAGGTTTTTACCAATGTTGATTGGGCTAGAAATATTGATGACCGAAAGAGCACAACTGGAGGAGCATTCTTTATGGGTGACAGACTTGTCACATGGATCAACAAGAAGCAAGGATGCATCTCTCAATCTACTACAGAGGCAAAGTATGTTGTTGTTGCTGTAAATTTCTCAAATATTGCATGGATCAAACAGTTACTGGAAGGTATGCATATGAAAATTTTAGAACTAGTAATTATCTATTGTGATAATACAAGTGCAATAAACATTTCCAAGAATCTAGTCATGCATGCTAAAACAAAGCATATTGCTATCAAGTATCATTATTTGAGAGAACAAGTTCAGGCAAAGGAAGTGATACTTGAATATGTGCAATCAAAGCAAAAATTGGCCGATATCTTCACCAAGCCACTGCCCAAGGATGCATTTGAATACTTAAGAAAGAGACTAGGGGTCAGACCCTTGTCTATTGGTTAGTAAGCTAACTAGAAGGCTGCATCAGCCTATATATTATCAGAATATCATTCATGTTGATGCAAGCAAAGAGATAGACTACAAAGATACATCTATACACAACAAGGTATTTATCTACTCCAAGCACCAAAGTTATTACCGATGGATTAGAAAATTTAAAGAATATATTATGGATAGAAAGGATCCATTTGATATTTTTGTCAAATATTTGTTTGAAAAGATGTTTGTTTGGCATTGCTGTCAAAGGGAGAGATTATATCCATTATCATCTTAGGAAGAGATCATATCCATTGAAGCATCCAAAGGGAGAGATGTAAAAAGAAAGGGAGAGTACACACAAAGGAAGAGAATTACTGACAAAAGACATCACAAGAAAGGAGAATAGTCAAAGGGAGATAATTTGACATAGAAGGAGAACACATCACATCAGAGAAAGAAAGATTCTACATCTATCTAGTAAAGGGATTGAAATAGAAAGAAAGCTACAAGAATCAAATCAAAGCTATTTGAGCTTATTGAAAGCCAAACATTTGTATTAGTTACATTAGGAAAGCTTGATGAAATTTTATATTTCATATTGTATTAGTAATAGTATATTATGATAATGTAGTATGTTGCCATCAATGCCAAAGGGAGAGATTGATGACATGTAACTAATTGAATGTTTGAAGATATTAAGTTGATGATCATGCAAGGCATTAAATCAATTAATGTATTGTATTGTCATTGACGTCAACTTTATATAATCTGTATGGTCATTGCAATACTACTAAAGACTTCAAAGAACTGATGAATCAAGACTATGCTATCATTAATGCATACAAGTCAAGTATTCACTAAGTGACTACATACACCAATGGAGTGCACACCAATGGTCAGATTAAAAGAGAAGATTCATAGTGTTAGTCGATGAGCTAATGCACAACATTACCGACTAGCAAAGTTACAGTGTTGCCCGACGAGAAAAACATAGAGTAACCTGATGAAAAGAATTTTAGTGTTACCCGACAGAGAAGACAAAGATGGAGATCTTGATGACTGTTGATATTTTGGTGACTAATCATGTAGTAGATGTTGATATAAGCGTTTGAGATGTATAATGCATTGTATTGTGTTGTATGTTTTTTGCTGGATAATAAGAAAGGTTGGACGGCTGTGTAGGTGGATGTAGCCCAGGTTTTGGGTGAACCACGTTAAATCTGTGTGTTATCTACGTTTAGTTTTTTTCTTCTATTATTTCTGCATATAACTATTTATTCTTATATTGTTCCAGTTCTGTCAAACCCTAACAATGACCACTAAATTCACACCGATGGAATAGTTAGTTATCACCAATAACTAACTGAAGTGTTGACCGATAGAACAAAGAGTTCAGAAAAACAACAAAATGCTTAGTTGTTAAGAAGCTAAAGATAGAGTTAACAGATAGTTATCAATATTTTAATCATCCAGATAAAGATAGGGATAAGTAATTGATTTAAAGCTAATTTTTCCAATTGGTAAGAAGATCTCTTTGAGATAAATTAGGAGTTTTCTTTAAATCTATTGGCGAGAATTGTGGAACACGCCAAGAATCAAGAAAGCCAAGAAAAGGGGAAATCACGTCTATATAGAGACAAACCCAATTCATTACGAGTTGTGGGGTGAACAAGAGAATAGAGGAAAGATGCTAAAGAAAATTTGAAGGAGAAGAAAGTCTTCATTCAGTCCTAATCAACAAGCTGAGGAAAGAGATAGATTCTGTAGACACCGATGAACAGTGAGACAAGCATCACAGAGCAAAACATTGTGGAGCAAAGGTATAAGTGATTATATTGATTAGAGAGTTAATGGACTTACAATAGATCTAAAAATTTGCAATTGAGTTGTATGTATGAACAGATCATTAGTATTTCAGTTTAACCATTGAAGCATAAAGCCTCTTAACCGAGAAGGACTTAAAATTCTTTTATAATTGAGACATTTTCCAAGGAAAATCAAAAAGTTTGATCACAAAAGTGTTGGAAAGTGACAATGCAAGCAATTGTTATTTTGTCATTGATGTCAAACCTTAACTGGTGAGACTATTGTTATCTGTTTGAGTACCATATCTACTGTTAATGAAGAATATTTAACAAGAAGACCAAGTGAATGATTGAGTTAAGGAAATTAAAATGGTACTTGAACAGTTGGCACTCTGGCAAAGTAATTAGTTGTTTATCTTTCAAAGACAATTTTTCTGGTTGTTTTGTGCCGAGCAAAGTTTGGCTTGTGCCTAGAAAAGTTGCTTGTGCCAAGAAAATTTGTTCGTGATGAGCAAAGTTGTTCAATGCCGAGCAGCAGTGAAATTACTGAGTGGAAATAGTGATGTTGGCCGACTTACAGTAATTGAATTAATGATGAGATTTGAGATCTCTGGCCGACTTAGTTAGTTTCATTGGGATATGTAATGTTAAGTAAAGATTGATCCATGCCATTTAATGTATGGGTAACCATAATTAATGCATGGTTTCAATATTTAATTAGAGACTACTTTGGAGAAGTAAATGTAATGCAAAGATTGAATGATCTGTTGGATTTGACCTAACCTAAGATCTACGATCTTGTTTAGGAAGCAAAAGATTTATCTGACCTAGATAGAGATGTATATGATAACCTTGGGGGTTATTCATTTAGTATGCTGAAGTGTGTTGTTGAATGTGTATTACATGTGTGTATGCAAGAGGATTACATAGTTGATTTACTGTTTGGCATGATCTAGCAGAGAAGGCTAAATATAGAAGCAGAGAGATGCATTTGTGATTTCTTGACAGATTTCCAAGTAGATTAGAAGGTTGAAATGACAATGTAGGCTATCCAGTAAGTTAACATCAGAGCTATAATTGGATCTAAATTTGCAAAGTAAGTTGTATGTATCAGATCACAACTGTTGATTACTTTCTAACCATTATATCAGTTAAATCCTTTATCAAGGTTGACCTAACAGTCATTTGTATAAATCCTCTAACAAGGTGACATTGAGGTGGAATGTTCTAAGTCCTCTAACAAGGCCACTCCTGACAAGGTGATTAAATCCTTTAACCAGGTCACACCTAACAGTGTGTTATTGTAACCTTTAACAGGGTTGGCTCCTCACAGAGCTCACTTCAGAAGAGTGAAAACTTGGTAGCATGTTACTGGTGGTTTTTCCCATATTGGGTTTCCACATTAAATACTTGTGTCAACTTGTGTGAATGCTTATGGTTTGTTTTACTATTATGTTTTTACAAGCAATTTCATTAGACAGTAAACTGCATGATTAAAGTTGTTGACATTTGCTACTGCTACCGAGTAGATTTGAAATATAGAAAAGCTTTATTTGCTACATCTAGACCTGAGGATAACTGATTCACCCCTCCCCTCTCAGTTATTCTAAATTTATTCTAAAAATTGGTATCAGAGCATTGGTCTCCTGAAAATAGTTTGAAGGTACTTGGAGTGAAAAGATCAAGATGTATAAGAAGGAGTTTCCCAAGCTGAACAAAGATAACTTCCCTGCATGGCAGACTTTGATGAAACTACATCTGGTTGGTATTGGAGATGATGCCAAGTGACTTATTGAAAATGACTATGTATCACCTTCTACTCCTCTCACAACTGCACAACTAAAAGAAAAGCAAGAGCACAATCAAGCAATGTTGGAGATCGCCTCCTCATTGAGCTATTCTGAGTTTGATGATATAAAGAGCTACACAAATGCAAAGGAGATGTGGGAAAAAATTGCAACTATCTATGGTGGAGACACAAATGTTCTGAGAGCTAAATCAAAAAGTCTAAGAGGTAAGGTTGATGAAATGAAAATGCAACAAGGAGAAAATGTTATTCAGTATTGTGGTAGAGTAAAAGAAGTAGTAAATGCCATTAGAGGAGCTAATGGAAAAATTTATGAGAACACTATTATGAGCAAGGTATTGAGAACTTTACTTCATATATATGCTATTAGAGTTTCTACAATTCAAGAACTGAGATGTACTCCTAACAATAATCTGAATCTGGAAAATCTGATAGGCAGACTCACTGCATTTGAAATGTCAAATTATGATAACTATAATCCA
>MU225923.1:2649377-2670243 GCA_018584345.1 Thuja plicata
TGGCATGCTTGTGTGCAAAACATTTAAACATTTACACAAAAATAAGAATCACTTACAATATACAAATTAAACCATTAACACACATACATAATAAATCATCACATTACAAAAGAAAATACAATACAACGAGGTCGCACTCTCTTACTAGAGTCGACCTTAGCTTTACCCATTGCACTTGGTCCTATCTTGTTTCCCCGAATTAAACCATGGCCATATCCCTGCATGCTCAAACTCGATGTCAGTACATTATAAAAACCATTTATATTAATAAACATTTCAACATAAAATGATAGCATCAATATACATGTGCATACATTTATATCATATAACATTACATATTTGCAGAAGCAAGTGTTAGCATCATAATCTCAAACCACGATTTCATTAATATAATATCAAAGATAACAGAACAAGGCTGAATACATATATCATGCAAAATCAAGGTATCAAAATAAGCATGTGTATAGATATAAAGGGTACGGTAACTGTGATCATCAACAAAACCTGTAACAAATACTCATAAGGTCCAAAAGACAACATGCATAAACCATAATGTCAATACTCAAAATATCATCCTGATGAGTCAAGTGTCAAAATGAAAGTCAAACTAGGACAGGTCAGGGCAGGACCTCACACATAGATAGTGGCAGCACTCACCATATGATCGGTGACAAACAAGAGTTTGAGACTTTTGAATACTAAAATGGCGGTTCAGTAAGAATGGGTAATGACACACCTTCTCCAGTTGAAGGTAAAGGAACTATAATGTTGAATAACCTGATACAATGTGAAAATGATTATTGGGTGAAAAGATTGAATTATAATCTATTGAGTGTTTCTCAGTTGAATAATTCAGGTTACAGAGTAGCATTTGAGAATAAGAAGGAAAAGATCTTCAATAAATCAAGAAGTTTGATTGGTACCGGTGAGCAGACAAAAGGTAACTTATTCTATCTGAATGATACTAACACCACTTGCTTAATGGATAGAAGTGAAGACATATGGCTGTGGCATAAAATATTGTGTCATGTAAACTTTGACAACATGATAAAAATAATCAGAAAGAGAAATGTAAGAGGCTTACCGACGATGATTAAGCCTGACAATATTATGTACAAATATTGTGAAAAAGGTAAGATGACAAAGTCTACTTTCAAAAGAAAAACCCATACATCTGATGTCATTCTAGAATTATTCCATACTGATCTATGTGGACCCATGAGAACAAAGAGTTATTATGGTGATAGATATTTTATTCTCCTTGTTGATGATTATTCTAGAATGATGATAGTAATGTTTCTAAAAGATAAATCTGAAGCATTCAAGAAGTTTAAATGGTACAAAGCAATGGTATAAAAACAAAGTGGTAAATAATTGAAATGCTTAAGATCAGAGAGGAGGTGAATTTATTTCAGATGAATTCACAAACTTTTGTAATGAGCATGGAATCAAAAGACAGGTCTCTGCACCGAGTACACCACAACAAAATGGAATTGTTCAAAGAGGGAACAAATCCATAGTTGATTGTGCAAGAACACTGATGATAGAAAAAGGCATCACCCAAATCTTCTGGAAGGAAGTTGTCAGTACTGTTGTTTACACATTGAACAGAGTACAATTGAAGAAAGACACCAAGAAGACTCCCTATGAGCTATGGTATGGTTATGCACCCAATGTAAGTTACTTCAAAAAATTTGGTAGTCAATTTTATATCTTAAAAGATAATAGAAATGGAAAAATTGACTCCAAAAGTGATGAAGGAATCTTTCTAGGGTATTCCACCAAGAGCAAGGCTTATAAATGTCTAAATAAAGCCTCTAAAAAAATTGTTGAAAGTGTAAATGTAAAGATAGATGAATTTGGAGAAAATAATGAAAAGGGAAGCACAAAAGAACCAGAGGACTACAATAGGTTTGTCTACAATGAAGAACCTGACACTCTACTTGAGGAATAATTTATAGCTCCTGAGCAATAGATTATTGCACCCGACCATCAGGCTGCAAATACCAACAATCAGAAAATTGCTCAAGATGATGTACCAAGCGATGGAGATCAAAGTGAAGGAGACAATGATGATCAAGATGATAGAAAAAGAAGTGAACCTATACTTTCCAAATATGTCAGAAGGAACCATCCACAAAACCATATCATTGGAGACAAGAAAGTTGGTATGAGAACCAGAAGTAAGTCTCTAAACAAAAGATGTCTTATTTGTGATTTTGAGCCAAAATCTGTCAATGTTGCACTTGATAATAATGAATGGATTAGTGCTATGAATGAGGAAATTGAGTAGATTGAGAAAAAAAAGACATGAAAACTTGTACCAAGACCAGATGACAAGAATTTCATCGATACAAAATGGATTTTCAGAAATAAATTGAATGAGAATGGAGAAGTCACAGAAACAAAGCAAGACTAGTATGAAAGGGGTATGCACAAGAAAAAGGGATTGACTATGGAGAGACGTTTGCACCTATTGTTAGGATAGGAGTGAGAATATTACTTTCTTATGCTACATGTAAAGGATTCAAGGTATACCAAATGGATGTCAAGTATGCATTCCTAAATGGAATACTTCAGGGAAGAGGTATACATTGAGCAACCAGAAGGGTTTGTTGATCCAGACAAGAGGAACATGGTATGTAGACTACAAAAATCCTTGTTTGGATTAAAACAAGCACCCTAAGCCTAGTATGAAAGACTTCATTCCTATCTCATAAGTATTGGATTCGTAAGAACTAGTGAAAATAGTAATCTTTATTTGAAGGAAGATACTGATGCTAACATTTTGATTGCTGAGATATTTGTTGATGACATCATATTTGGAGGCAATGATATGCTATGCAAGTCATTTGCAAATGAAATCAGAAAAGAGTTTGAGATGTCTATGTTTGGAGAGATCAAGTTATTTCTTGGTCTACAGATCATGCAACAAGATGAAGTTATTTTCATTACACAATCCAAATACATCAAGGAAGTGCTAAAAATATTCAAGATGGAAGATTCCAAACCAGTTGGAACACCAATGGAAATAGGATCTAAGCTGACAAAGGAGGAAAAGTCATCAGAGGTAAATTAGACTTTTGTACAGATCAATTATTGGAAAACTCATGTATGTTGTACATACTAGACCAGATATTGCACATGCAGTACGAATAGTTGCAAGATTTTCTGCTAATCCCAAGGAATCACATATGACTACTGTGAAAAGAATCCTAATATATTTGAATAATTCCAAGGAATATGGCTTATGGTATAGAAGAGAAGGAAAATTTGAACTTAAGGTCTTTACCAACACTGATAGGGGTGGAAATATTGATGATCGAAAGAGAACAACTGGAGGAGCATTCTTTATGGGTGACAGACTTGTCACATGGATCAGTAAGAAGCAAGGATGCATCTGTTAGTCTACTGCAGAAGCAAAGTATGTTTTTGTTGCTACAAACTGCTCAAATATTGCATGGATCAAACAGTTACTGGAAGGTATGCATATGAAAATTCTTGAACCAGTAATTATCTACTGTGACAATACTAGTGCAATAAACATTTCCAAGAATCCAGTCATGCATGCTAAAACAAATCATATTGCTATCAAGTATCATTATTTAAGAGAACAAGTTCAATCAAAGGAGGTGATACTTTAGTATGTGCAATAAAAGCAACAATTAGTCGATATCTTCACCAAGCCACTACCAAAGGATGCATTTGAGTACTTGAGAAAAAGACTAGGGGTCAGACCCTTGTCTACTGTTCAGTAAAATGACTAAAAGGTTGCATCAGCCTGCATACTATCAGAATATCATTCATGTTGAGGCAAGCAAAGAGATGGACTTCAAAGATAAATCTATACACATTAAGGTATTTATCTACTCTGAGCATCAAAGTTATTCTATTATCGATGGATTGGGAAATTCAAGGAGTGTATTATACATAGAAAGGATTTGTTTGGCATTACTGTCAAAATATTTGTTTGACATTGTTGTCAAAGGGAGAGATTATATCCATTATCACCTTAGGGAGAGATTATGGAGAGATTATATCCCTCAAGGAGAGATTATATCCATCACATTATCCAAAGGGAGAGATGTAACCAGAAAGGGAGAGTACATACAAAGGGAAAGAATTGATGACAAGTGAAAGGGAGAGAGTTTGACATAGGAGAAGAACACATCACATCAGAAGAAGAAAGATTCTACATCTATCCAGTAAAGGGATTGAAGACAGAGAGAAAGCTACAAGAATCAAATCTAATATTATATGAGCTTATCGAGGACCAAATATTTGTATCGGTTATAGCACATAAGATTGGTAGTTTGATAAAATTAAACTATTATATTTCATATTTTATTAGTGATAATATAGTGTGATAATGTAGTGTGTTTCCATCAATGCCAAAGGGAGAGATTGATGAACTATAAATAATTGAATGTTTGAAGATGTTAAGTTGATGATCACAATGACATAGAAATTTTATGCAAGACATTAAATCAGTTAATGTATTGTATTTTCATTGATGTCAACTTGATATAATATGTATGGTCATGGACATACTGCCAAAGACTTCAAAGAACCAATGAATCAAAGGCTATGCTATCAATAATGCATATAACTCAAGTATTCACAAAGTGACTTTATACACCGACAGTCAGAGTAAAAGAGAAAAGTCACAGTGTTACCCGATGAGAAAAATGCACAGTATTACCAACGATCAAAGTCACAGTGTTTCTCGACTAGAAAAGCACAGTGTAACCTGACGAACAGAATTACAATGTTGCCTGACGGATGGAGATCTCGAAGACAACTGAAGTCACACTGACGGAACAGTCAGTTATCACCGATGACTAACTGAAGTATTGAGCGACAGGAGAGAGAGTTTAGAAATGACAAAATGCTTAGCTGTCAAGAGCTAAAAATAGACTTAACTAATACTTATCATATTTTTAATCGACAAGATAAAGCCGAAGATAAGTAAAGGATTTAAAGCTGATTTTTCCAGTTGGAAAGAAGATCTCAATGAGTTAAAACTGGAGTTTTTCTTTGAATCTAATTGGCGAGAATTGTGGATCATGCCAAGATCAAGAAATCTAAGAAATGGTGAAATCATGTCTATAAAGAGACAACCTAATTCACTACAAAGGTGGTGAAAGGGGGGTGACAAGAGAATAGATGTTAAAGAGATTCTGAAGGAGAAGAAATTCTTCATCCAGACCTGATCAATCAAGCTAAGGAAAGAGCTAAATTCTGTAGACACCAACAAATAGTGATACAGCATCACAAAGATGAACAGTGTGGAGCAAAGGTATTGAACTGATAATATTGATTAGAAAGGTAATGTACTTACAATGGATCTAAAAAATCTACAATTCAAGTTGTCTATGTGAACAGGTCAAATTAATGTTTCAGTTTAACCATTGAAGCATCAAGTCTCTTAACCAAGAAGTACTTAAAAGTCTTTTGTAATTGAGATACATTCCAAGGAGTATCATAAAGTTTGATCATACAAAGTAGCATTGGATATGCCCGATACCTATTGATAGGCCAAGTGAGTGTTTGATCAAGGATGGTGGGATTAGATGCCAGATACTAGGTCACAAACTATCTATTTAAATCCTCTAACAAGGTCACACCTAATAGTGTGTTTGTAACCTTTAACAAGGTTGGCTCTTAACCAAGCTCACTTCAGAAGATTGAAAATTTGGGGTACCAGTCCTAGTGGTTTTTCCCTTAACAGGGTTTCCATGTTAAAAATCCATGTTTTAATATGTCTATGATTCATTACTTTATTGTTTTGCATTTCAATTAAGTAAATCTAGATTGATCAGTAGACACTAGTTATTTACTGTGTTTCAGTAAATAGAAAGACTTCTTATCGGTAAACATACAGAAGAAGGTTTTGCAAATCATTCTGACAAGTAGTAATTTGATATAAGTATTTCAAGGCATTCATCTTACAGGATTAAAGATAACTAGAGGTATAAATTTGTGGTACTAAGTTTGAAGGGTTGATTTAAGGATTAATTTTTTAGGCCACTGATTCACCCCCCTTTTAGTTATTACTAACAAAATCATCATAGCTTTGTATTAAATTTGATCTTATCATCATTTTTAATCAATATCTTGTACTTGGTAACTTTCTTTGCAACTTGGTAACTAACTTTATTCATTGCTGGGTGCCTAACTCATTCTTGATGCTCGGTAACTGAAACCAACTAACACAACTCTATATCGATTAACTTTTTCTAGCTCGGTAGAGTAATTCTTTTTAGTAGTACCTTAACTCTTTTCAATCTCTGACTTAATCAATCATGTGTACTAATTTGATAACATCAAATGTATAGTAGGAAACAACTATATCAATATTACTTCATCATTTTATGATCTGTATTTGTCACCCATTTAACTTCTCCTTCTTATGATATGGTAACTCAATAAAAATAAGTAATCAATTGCTTGACATCAATGACAAAATAAAAATTGATCTAACCATTTCTATAAACATGTATACCTATTATCACTCGGTCTTCATCATGTCCATCAGTGTATTCACAATCTCCCTCTTTGGAATTGATGGCAACACTATAGTATTATTATATTAATTGATGATGGAAATTCTCAATACTATGAGTCTCCGTGATGTTATTACTCCCTCTGATTTGATAGTTATGTTTCTTCTCATCAAACTGTTCTCCCTCTTGGATAAATCTTCTAATACTATAGCATGCATTCTCTTCCTCTTTCATCAATATCTCCCTTATCGATAAATGTCAGGAACTCATTCTCTCCCTCTTTGATAATGATGCCAAAAATTCATACTCCTAAAAACCTGTTTTAGTAGTGGATTTTACATTACATGTACATATATTCATTGTATACAGAAATCTTCACACAACTTCAGGAATTACCTAAAGTGTGTCATACTAACATCAATTCAAGAATAGATATTCTAATAAAGTATATAATTTATGCAACATGCTTCATTCTTCTTAATGAATATTGGATAGGGGAAGAACCCCTAATTTACCTCTGAGATACTCAAAAGAATCCTTCGGTAGTGACTTTGTAAAGATTTCAACCAGCTATTCCTTTGAATTCACATATTCCAATACCACATTTTTCTCTTGAACTTGTTCTCTCAAGTAGTGATACTTGATAGAAATGTGCTTGGTCTTTGAATGCATAACTAGGTTCTTTGATATGTTGATAACACTTGTGTTGTCACAAAAAATAGTTATAGGATCTGAGATAATCTCTTGCATACCTTCAAGTATTTTTTTGATCCAAATAATGTTCACACAATTCATGGCAACAACAACATATTCTACATTGGCAGTAGACTATGAAATACAACTCTGCTTCTTTCTTATCCATGTGACCAATCTTTCACCTAGAAAGAATGCTCCTCCACTAGTACTTTTCCTATCATCAATTTTTCCAACCCAATATGCATTAGTGTAGAATTGCAGATCAAAAGTACATCCTTTCTTGTACAATAAACCAAAATATTTAGTTCCTTTCAAATAGATAAATATTTTCTTGATTGTGTGTGTTATATTAGGTCTATTGTGAATAACACACTATAATTTACCAATCATGGATCGGTAAAGAGTACTATCCACCTCTTGTGTCTCATCTTCTTTAGACAATTTACATCCTGTGACCATAGATGTTCCAAAAGGCTTAGAATCTTCCATATGAAAATCTTTGAGGATCTCCTTGATATACTTAGCTTGTGTGATATAGATCCCTTCTGTAACTTTTTGTATCTATAGACCTAAACTTAATCTCTCCAATCATTGACATTTGAAACTCTTTTCTCATTTCATCAACAAATGCCTTACATAAGGTGTTATTGCCTCCAAAATAATATCAACAAAAATTTCAGCAATCAAAACCTTGTTGTCACTGTCACACTTCAAGTAAACATTATTGATATCACTTGTTCTTTGAAATCCTATTTTGATTAGATAAGAGTGTAATCTCTCATATCATGCTCAGGGTGCTTGCTTCAAACCATAAAGAGCTTTGTGTAATTTACATACCTTGTTATTATTTGTGCTCTAATAGAATTATTCAAGATGCTCAATGTAAACTTCTTCTAGTGTCCCATTCAAAAAAGAAGACTTGACATCCATTTGATAAACTTTGAATCCTTTATAAGCTGGATAAGCTAGAAGATCTAGAAATAGGTGCAAAATTCTCTCCATAATCAATAAATTATTCTTTTGCATAACCTTTGCAAACCAATCTAGCTTTGTTTCTGATAACTTCTCCATTCTCATTCAGCTTATTTCTGAAAATCCATTTAGTACCAATCACATTTTTATCTTTTGGCCTAGGTACTAAAGTCCATGTATTGTTCTTTTCTATCTAATCAAATTCTTCTTTTATTACTTTCATCCAATCTTCACTATCTAGTGTATCTTTAACTTTCTTTGGCTTAAATGTAGATATAAAACATGTATTATCTCTTACCTTGCTTCTTGTCATCACTCAAGCATCTTTTTTTCAAATAATATTCCTCAAGGAGTGGTGCCTCCTCACATACCTTGCTAAAACAGGCTTGGTAGGTCTCGGTGTTTCAACCTCATCACTTGGTTGTAGAGAAATCTGTCTAGCTTCCTGTTTGAATAATTGAGAGGGGGGAGTGAATCAGTGGCCTTAAAATTATTCCAAAAATCCAACCAAAACTTATATCTCAAATATGGTTACCTCAGTTATCTTTCAGTCCATCAAGATGTATTCCTTAAATAACTTTAACAAATGTATACTGCTTGATAAGCTATATTGTTTATCTTTTGTAAGCTTTACCCAGTACCAGCAAGTAAACTTAGTGTTTACCAACCAATCCAATATTACTAATGTGTAAAGAAGAATATCAATGCAATGAAATAAATACACATTTGACACATAGATTTTAACATGGAAACCCTGTTAAGGGAAAAACCACTTGGGACTGGTAACCCAAAATTTTCACTTTTCTGAAGTGAGCTCGGTGAAGAGCCAACCATGTTAAAGGTTACAAACACACTGTTAAGTGTGAATTTGTTAAAGGATTTAAAACTAATAGTTTTTATTTTGACCTAGCACTCACTATGTTGGCAACAAGAAAACCTTTTGATATTCTTGAGTATCTCAATACAATAAGGATGGTTAAATCCCACTCGGTTAAGAGATTTTCTGAATCAATGGTTAAAATGATACAGTAAATGATCTATTCAAAATACAAATTTAACTGGAAGATATTCAGATCTATGTTAGTCCAATAATACCTCTCTGATCAATATGCTTTTTAGTCCCTTTTCTCTCCTTCTTTCTCTGTTCTACTCACTGAATGATCTGTCCTCTGTTGCTTGGTGTCTGCAAAATTCTTTGGCTCTGTTCTTCAGCCTGTATGATCAGATATGCATGAAGAATTCTATCTTCACCAGAATTATACTTAGCATTGCTCTCTTTCATAATGAATTACTTGTCTCTTTATATAGACATGATTAGCCGCTCAATCTCCTTGTTTTTGTCATAGATCACTTCTTGATCCGTAAAAATTGCCATGCTTGCTTTAATACGTAAAGCTCTCCTTCAATTTTATTCCACAAATCTCTCCATGATAGCTGGGAATAAAATGTGATTTAAATATCTCTCTTTTCTTTAGTTTAGTTGATCATTAATAATAAAGAAATCAATCAGTCAATCTAAATATAGCTCCTGCTAGCTAAGTGTTTTGTCTTTCTTTAACTTTAGTTCTGATCGGTCATCAACTCTAGTTAGCTCGGTCATTGACTTCAGTTATTCTTGGTAGCAACTTTAGTTATGATCAGTTACTATGGTGCTCAGTATACACTATGAACTTCTTGATGTTCATTGTCCATTGGTGTGCACTGTCCGTCGGTGTTTACTGTCTGTCGGTGTTTACTGTCACTCAGTGTATTCAACACTTTTATGTTTTACCGATAACATAAAATTTGTCTCTTTGGTCTCTTCAAGTTTATGACAATGTGTATGAACAATCAGATTATATCAAGTTGACATCAATGACAATATAATACATTAACTGATTTAATGTCTTGCATTCACTTTTTCAGCTCGGTGATCATCAACTTATCATCTTCAAACATTCAATCAATTATAGTTCAGCAATCTTTCCCTTTGGCATTGATGAAAACATACTATGAAATATGCAGTATAATATATGTCATAACATTTCAAACTTATTGTTCTATAACCAATTCAAATATTTGGAGTCTCGGTAAGCTCTTCTATCTTAGATTTGATGTTGTTGTGCTCTCCCTTTCTTCATTCCCTTCAATGAATAGGTGTAGTAGTTCTATTTTCTAATTGTGTATCTCCCTTTCTTGTAGAATCTCTTCTTCAATTATCTCCCTTTGATGGATGGTTATTTAATTGAATATCTTTCTCTTCATCATCATTGGATCTTTCACTCCCTTTGTAGAAACTTCATTCTCTTTTTTTCTCTCCCTTTGACTGATGTTCTTCTTCCTGATGGATATTTCATTTCTCTCCTTGATGGATATTTCATTGAATTCTTCTCTCCCTTTCATAGCAATGGAAAACAAAAAATATATCATTGAATCTCCTCTCCATCAGAAATATAGCTTTGTAGTAGCTAATAATATCTCTGTTGTGTGGTTCAGATAAGTACCTTTAGTGTACTTATATGTCATTGTAGTCTGTATCTAGCTTGTATCAACATGATTTATCTTCTGATAGTGTGTAGGTTGATGCAACCTCTTAGTCATCTTAGTGACTAGTAGACAAGGGACGAACCCCTATTCTCTCCCTTAGGTACTCAAATATATCTTTTGGAAATGGTTTTGTGAATATGTCTGCTAATTGTTCTTTGGATTATACATATTCCAGTATCACCTCTTTTTGTTGTTCTTGTTCCCTGAAGTAATGATACTTAATAGCTTTGTGCTTTGTCTTAGCATGCATCACAGGGTTCTTTGAGATATTTATAGCACTAGTATTATCACAATAGATAATTACTGGGTCAAGAATTTCTTCATTCATACCTTTCAGCAATTTCTTGATTCATGCAATGTTAGAGCAATTTGCAGCAGCAGCCACATATTCTACTTCTGTAGTTGATTGTGATATGCATCCTTGTTTTTTACTTATCCATGTGACAAGTATGTCACCCATAAAGAATGATCCTCCTATTGTGCTCTTTCTATCTTCTAAGTTTCCAGCCAAATCAGCATCAGTATAAATTTGTATCTCAAAGTTGCCTTCTTTATTATACCACAAACCATAGTCTTCAGTATTCTTTAGATATCTCAATATTATTTTGATAGAATTCATGTGTGATTCCTTAGGATTAGCAGAGTATCTTGAAACTATACCAACTGCATGTGTTATATCTGTTCTAGTGTGTACAACACACATTAGTTTTCCAATCATAGATATGTATAAGGTTTGATTTACCTCGGTTGTCATGTCTTCCTTTGTCAATTTTCATCCAGTTTCCATAGGTGTTCCAACTGGTTTGGATTCCTCCATCTTGAATATCTTCAGAACTTCTTTGATGTATTTTGATTGTGTAATGTAGATGCCTTCATCCTGTTGTAGAATTCGTAGACCAAGAAAAAATTTGATCTCTCAAAACATTGACATTTCAAATTATTTGTTCATTTCATCAGCAAATGACTTACATAGCATATCATTACCTCCAAATATGATATCATCAACAAATATCCCAGCAATCAATATTTTATCATCAGTATCTCCTTTCAAATATAGATTACTATTGTCACTTGTTTTAACAAATCCAATACTAATGAGATAAGAGTGAATTCTTTCATACCATGCTCTCGGTGCTTGTTTCAATCCATACAAGGCTTTGTGTAGTCTACAAACCATGTTCCTCTTGTTAGGATCAACAAACCCTTCAGGTTGTTCAATGTATACCTCCTCTTCTAGTATTCCATTTAGAAATATAGATTTAACATCCATTTGGTATACTTTGAATCCTTTGAAAGTAGCATAAGCAAGTAGAATTATTACTCCTTCTAGTCTAGCAATGGGTGCAAAGGTTTCTCCATAGTCAATATCTTCTTCTTGTGCATACCCTTTTCATACCAGTCTTTCTCTATTCCTTGTGACTTCTCCATTCTCATTCAGTTTGTTTCTGAAAATCCATTTAGTGCCAATGACATTTTTGTCACTCGTTCTAGGTACTAATGTCCATGTTTTATTCTTCTTAGTCTGTTCAATCTCTTCTTTCATTGCACTAACCCATTCTTGATTCTCAAGTGCAGTATTAATAGATTTAGGCTCAAAATCACAAATCAAACATCTAGTGTTAAGAGACTTACTTATTGTTCTCATTCCACCTCTTTTGTCTCCAATGATTTGGTCCTGTGGATGGTGTCTTCTAACATATTTAGCAAGTATAGGTTCAGATCTATGTTCTTAATTTTGATCTTCATTTTTATCATCATTGTGATCTTCATTATCACTCGGTTTAGCATTGTGAGCATTTTATTGATTCTTGGTGTGTGCATCTTATTGCTTGGTTGCATTTTTCAGTCGCTCGAGCAAGGTGTCAAGTTCTTCTATGTAGAAAAATTTGTTGTAATCTTCTAGTTCCTTTCTGCTTTCCTCATCATTTTTCTCAGCAAATTCATCCACTTTAACATTTGCACTTTCAATGATTTTGTTAGAAGATTTTTTTCAAACATTTATAAGCTTTTCTTTTAGTAGAATATCCTAGAAATATTCCTTCATCACTTTTAGAATCAAGTTTCCCATTTCTATCATCTTTCAATATATAACATTGACTTCCAAAAATTCTAAAGTAACTCACATTTGGTGTGTATCCATACCATAGCTCATAAGGTATCTTATTAGTGTCTTTCTTCAATTGAACTCAGTTTAGTGTATAGATAGCAGTACTTACAAATTCTCTCCAGAATTTTTGTGTGATGCCTTTTTCAATCATCAGTGTTCTGACACAATCAAAAATTGATCTATTCCTCCTTTCAACAATCTCATTTCGCTGTGGTGTTCTTGGTGCAGAAACTTGTCTTTTAATCCCATGCTCATTACAAAAGTAAGTGAATTTATCATAAATAAATTCTCCTCCTCTATCTGATCTTAAACATTTCATTTCTTTTCCACTTTACTTTTCAACTTTAGCTTTATAATATTTGAACATCTTAAATACTTCAAAATTCTCTTTTAAGAACATGACAGTCATCATCCTAGAATAGTCATCAGCAAATAGAATAAAGTATCTATCACCATAATAGCTCTTTGTTCTCATTAGTCCACATAAGTCAGTATGGACTAACTCTAGAATAGCATTAGATGTGTAGGTTTTCCTCTTGAAACTAGACTTTGTCATTTTTTTCCTTTTTGACAATTCTTGCACATAACATGGTTGGGCTTTGAAATACTTGATAAGCCTCTTACTTTTCTTCTCTTACTTATCTTAACCATGTTGTCAAAGTTCACATGACATAACCTTTTATGCCACAACCAAACAGCTTCATTTATTACCAATAAACAAGTGGTCTCAATGTTCTCAAGACAGAATAGATTACCTTTTGTTTTTTCTCTAGTACTGATCAACTTTCTGGTTCCATTATAGATCTTTTCCTTTTTTTTTCTCAAATGTAACTCGATGTCATGTGTTGTTCAGTTGTGAAACACTCAATAGATTGTAGTAAAGTCCTTTCACCCAATATGCATTTTCACATCTGATCAGATTATTCAACAAGATGGTTCCTTTTCCTTCAATTGGGCAAGGTGATTCATTACCCATCCTAACTGATCCACCATTATAACATTCAAAAGTTTCAAAATTTTCTTTATCTCCAGTCATGTGATGAGTACAGCCACTATCAATAATCCAGACATCATTTTTTCTAAATTTAGATATGAGTGTAGTTTCAACATACCTTTTCTTCTTTGTTTGAGTCATCCTTCATACCAACAAATACTACCTCAACATCTTCATCAGAATCAGTAGTAGAATTTTCAGATTTGTTCTCAACCAGGTAACAAGCCTTCTTTCCTTTGTCCTTGTAATCTTGGTTATCTCTTCTATCAGAGTGTCAATTTCTTCTGTACTCTTGGTCATTACTTCTGTCATACTTCTTTTCATACTATCTATCATTGTTTCTTTCATCCTTTCTCTTGTTAGGGAATCTAGCAGCAAAATGTCCAATTTATTTGCAATTAAAATAGACCAATGGAAATTTACCTTTGTATCTTCCTTCACCTCTATGTAGTCTCCTAGCCATTAGTGCTTTAAGTTCATCGAGTTCTTGTTCATCACTATCACTGTCACTATCATTTCTCATAGTGTGTTTGTGACTAGATTTTCTTATTTTCAGAGAAGATTTAAATGTAGACTCAATAGTTGGTAAGACACTATTGTCATAGTTGTTCATCTCAAATGAAATAAGTCTACCAATCAAACTATAAGGAGTAACATTGTTACTAGCTACTGCTCTCATTTATTGAATTGTAGATACTCTAATAGCATAAACATGCAGTAAGGTTCTCATAATTTTACTTAAAATTATTTCTTCCTTAAGTACTCCTCCTACTCCTCAGATAGCATTAACAACTTATTTGATTTTTTCACTGTACTAAGTGATGTTCTCTCCTTCTTTCATTTTTAGGTCATCAAACTTTCCTCTTAGGCTTTCAGCTTTAGCTCTCAACACATTTGCATCTCCTCCATGTACTAGCTTGACTTTTTCCCACATTTTCTTTGCAGAGGTGCAAGATTTGACATCTTCAAATTTAGCATCAGATAGTGAAGAAGAAAGTTCTATTATCATAGAATTGCGTTCATATTTCTCTCTTAATTGATCAACAGTTAGAGGTCTAGTAGGTGCAATATAATAAATATCCAAGTGTTGTGTGACATCATTTCCAATACCTGATAGATGAAGTCTTATCCTATTTTTCCATGATGTAAAGTTGTCTTTGTTCAACTTAGGCACATCCATTTTACTCATCTTGTGATCTTGAGCTTAAGTATTTAAACTCTCTTCCAAGCACCAAAGATCTGATACCAATTGTTAGAATAACTAAGAGGGGGGGTGCATTAGTGGCCTTAAAATAATTCCAAAAATCTAACCAAAACTTATATCTCAAATATAGTTACCTCAGTTATCTTTCAGCCCATCAAGATGTATGTCTTAAATAACTTTAACAAATATATACTGCTCAGTAAGATATATTGTTTATCTTTTCTAAGCTTTATTGAGTAGCAGCAATTAAACTTAGTGTTTACCAACCAATCTAGCATTACTAATGTGTAAAGAAGAATATCAATGCAATGAAATAAATACACATTTGACACAAATTTTAATGTGGAAACCCTGTTAAGGTAAAAACCACTTGGGACCGGTAACCCAAAATTTTCAATCTTCTAAAGTGAGCTCAGTGAAGAGCCAACCCTGTTAAAAGTTACAAACATACTGTTAAGTGTGACCTTGTTAGAGGATTTAAAACTAGCAGTTTGTCTTTTGACCTAGCACTCACTATGTTGTCAATAAGAAAACCTTTTGATACTCTTGAGTATCTCAATACAATAAGGATGGTTAAATCCCACTCAGTTAAGAGATTTTTTGAATCAATGGTTAAACTGATACAGTAAATGACCTATTCAAAATACAACTTTAACTTGTAGATATTCAGATCTATTGTTAGTCCAATAATAACTCTCTTATCAATATTCTCTTTAGTTCCTTTTCTCTCCTTCTCTCTGTTCTGCTCTATCCTTTGTTGCTCAATGTCTGTAGAATTCTTTGGCTCTATTCTTCATCCTATATGATCATATCTACATGAAGACTTCTATATTCACTAGAATTATACTTAGCATTCATCTCTTTCACAATGAATTACTTATCTCTTTATATAGACATGATTAGTCGCTCAATCTCCTTGTTTTTGTCGTAGATCACTTCTTGATCCATAAAACTTTTCATGCTTGCTTTAATCTGTAAAGATCTCCTTCAGTATTATTCCACAAATCTCTCCATGATAGATGGGAATAAAATGTGCTTTAAATATCCATCTTTTCTTTAGTTCAACTGATTGTTAATAATAAAGCAATCAATCAGCCAGTCTAAATATTGCTCCTGCCATCTAAGTGTTTTTTTGTTCTTTAACTTTAGTTTTGATCGATCATCAACTCTAGTTAGCTCAGTCATTGACTTCAGTTATGATTGGTAGCAACTTCAATTATGCTTGGTTACTGCGGTGCTTGGTATACACTAATAACTACTCAGATTTCATTGTCTGTCGATGTTTACTGTCACTCGGTGTATTCAACACTTTTATGTTTTACCGATAACATAAAATTTGTCTCTTCAGTCTCTTCAAGTTTATGACAATATGTGTATGAACAATTAGATTATATCAAGTTGGCATCAATTACAATATAATACATTAACTAATTTAATGTCTTGCATTCACTTTTGCGGCTCAGTGATCATCAACTTATCATCTTCAAACATTTAATCAATTATAGTTCACCACTTCCTCCTTGGTGGGTTCTCTCGGTAAGGTGTCAGGAATATCAGGTTGTACATATACAAAATTATCATAATCTTCAGGTTCCTTTTTACTTTCTTCATCATTGTTTTCTGCAAACTCATCAATTTTAACACTTGCACTTTCCACCATCTTGTTAGTAACTTTATTCAAACACTTATAGGCTTTACTCCTTGTAGAATATCCTAAGAATATTCCTTCATCCTCTTTATATTCAAACTTTCCTTCTCTAGAATCTTTCAATATATAACATCTACTTCCAAAAAATTTGAAATAATTCACATTAGGTTTGTGTTCATACCATATTTCATAAGGTGTTTTGTTTTTAGCTTTCTTCGTTTGTACTCGGTTCAATGTGTAAACACTAGTATTGACTGTTTCTCTCAAGAATTTTTGTGAAATACCTTTCTCAATCATCAGTGTCCTAGCATAATCAGTAATAGATCTGTTTCTTCTCTCACCAATACCATTCTATTATGGTGTCCTTGGTGCTAACATCTATCTCTTAAGTCCATTTTCATTACAAAACAATGTAAACTCATCAGATGTAAACTCACCTCCTCTATCAAATCTCATACATTTCAGTTGTCTTCCTGTTTATTTCTCAACTATGGCCTTACACCACTTAAACATTTGAAATGTATCAGATTTTTCTTTTAAAAACATTACAAACATCATTCTAGAATAATCATCCACAAATTAAAATATATATTTGTATCCATAGTAACTTTGAGTTCTCATGGGTCACATAAATCAGTATGCACTAAATCCAAAATTACTTGTGTAATATAAGTCTTTCTTGAAAAACTAGATTTAGTCATTTTACCCATTTGACATTCTCTACACATAGAATTATCAAGTTTCTCTAATCTCGGTAATCCTCTGAATCTTCTCTTTTTACTCACTTTGATCAAATTGTCAAAATTAACATGACAAAGTCTTTTGTGCCATAGCCAAACATCTTCAACTTTAGAAAACATGAAAATCTTCATAGAAGTATCAAGATAAAATAATTTACCTTTAGATTGTTCTTCAATAGCAATTTGAATCTCTTTCTTATCAAAAACTTTCACCTTTCCATGTTGAAATTCTAGTCGGTGACCTATGTTATTTAACTATGCAACACTCAATAGATTATACTTTAATCCTTCAACCCAATAAACATCATCACATCTTGTATTATTCAGTAGAATTATAGAACCTTTTCCTTTTACAGGGTATGGTTCATCGTTACCGAATCTAACAAATCCTCCATCATGCTTCTCCAAGGAAATAAAATTAAGGGTGTCACCAGTCATGTGATGTAAACAAACACTATCTATAATCTATATTTCATTCTTACTTGTGATATTAGGGTTATTGGTTCTTCTTTGTTTTCTTCATCTGAATTGTCTTTAATAACAACATACACAACTTATTTTTGATCATTTTCATCTAAATCATCATCAATTAGGTATTCATTAGCAATATGTCAAGATTTATTACCTTTTTTATAGTCTTTGAATCTCCTAAATTTGTTTTCTCTTTTGTCCTTATCTTTGTTATCTTTCTTTTCCTCATTATCTTTCTCAGGGTAGTTAGATGCAAAATGACCACTCTTGTTGCAATTAAAAAATTTCAAGGGTAACTTACCTTGGTATTTTCCTTTGCCTCTTTGTCTCCGTCTATCCAACAAAGCTTCAAACTCTCTCTCATTCTCTTCATCTGCAACAAATAATTCTTCCAAACCGCTCTAACAGTTATAAAATCTCTCACTAGCACTCCTCAAATATCCATCAATAGGTATAGAGTCCTTAAAACTTCCAATCTTCAAATATGTCTTAAATTGAACTCAATCTTAGATGTAGCAGGTGGACTATTATCAAAATCATTAATCTCAAATGCAACCAGCTTACCAATAGTAGCATCAAGTGAAACATTCATCTGAGGAATGGATCTCAACTCTTTTATAGCAGATACATGAATAGAATAACTCGGCAGAAGGGTTCTCAACATTTTTCTTGTAACATCTTCTTTTTTTATGGCTCCACCAACTCCTCTAATATAATTAACAATATCCTTAAGTCTAGTGTTGTATTGTAATATGTTTTCTCCTTCTTTCATTCTCATTGAAAAAAATTTACCTCTCAGACTTTCTGCTTTTTCCTTCTGAACATGATGATCTCCAAGATAGGTCAAAATAAGATTATCCCACATTTGTTTTGAAGTAGTACATCCATCAAGTTCATCATATTCCTACTCGGTAAGTGTAGAAGAAATCTCAATCATGACTTGTGTGTGTTCTTGTTTCTATCTTTTCTCACTAATTGTCAAAGGTGCAGTTGTAGGTGCAACATATTCATTATCAAGAAAATGAAGTCCACATTCTCCTATACCAGACACATGAAATCTCATTCTAATTTTCCATGTAGATAAATGTTCCCTATTCAACTTTGGTGCTTCCCTCTTATAAATATTTAGATCTTGACTCAAGTACTTTTAAACTTAACACTTCAGAGGACCAAATCTCTAATACCAATTGTTGGTCCATTGAGAGGGGGGTGAGTCAGACAAAATCAAACTTAAATACATAAAATTTATCTCACTGATTCACTTGGTAGAAATGAATACAATAATAATCGACTCACCAAATAACTTAATAACTTAAAAAATCATGCATCTCATGTGATGACATGTAACTGATTAAATGTTTGATAATGTTAAGTTGAAGATAATGCAAGGCATTAAATCAGTTAATGTATTATATTGTCATTAATGTCAACCTAATATAATTTTTATGGTCATGTAAACAATGCCAAAGACTTCAGAGAACCAAAGGAACCAAGGCTATGCTATCAGTAATGCATACAAATCAATTATTCACTAAGTGACAAACAACACCGATGGAGTTCACCCGATGAATAGAGAAAAAGAACAAATTCACAGTGATACCCGACAAGGAAATGCACAGCACTACCGACGAGCAAAGTCACAGTGTTTCCCAATGAGAAAAGAACAGAGTAACCCAATGGATGAAAATACAGTTTTTCCCAACAGATGGAGATCATGAAGCCAACTAGAGTCTCACTGATAGAACTGTCAGTTGTCACTTACAACTAACTGCAAAGGTGACCGACAAAACAAAGAGTTTAGAAAATGACAAAATATCTAGTTGGCAGAGCTAAATATAGACTTAACTAGTTGTCTACTTTGTTTAATTCAACCAGAGATAAGTGATTGATTTAAATCTGATTTTTATAGTTGGCAAGAAGATATCTATGAGACAAATCAGGAGTTATTCTTTAAATCTAATTGGCTGGATTGTTTTTCACGCCAAGAATCAAGAGTCAAGAAACAATGAATATTATGTCTATATAAGAGACAAGCTTAATTCATTTACGAATGGGATTAAGGGGAGTGAATAGAAAGAGGATTCTAAAGAGAAAATGATGAAGAAAATCTTCATGTAGTGCTAATCAAACAAGCTGAAGGAAGAGCTAAGGAATTCTGCAGACACCGACAAACGATGAGCACAAAATCACAGAGAAAAAAGTATGGAGCACAAGGATTGAATTGAATTATTGGTCAGAGAGGTAATGTACTTAAATAGATATGAAAATCTACAATTTAAGTTGCAATATTAACAGGTAATAATGTTTCAGTTTAACCATTGAAGCATCAAGTCTCTTAACTGAGCATGACTTAACAGTCTTCTATATATTGAGGTACATCCCAAGGAGTGCCAAAAAGGTTGATTCATGAAAGTAGCATTGGATATGCCTGATGCCTATTGACAGTCTAAGAGAGAGGCTGATTCAAGGATGGTAGCATTAGATGCATGATACTAAGTGACAACCTCTATGTATAAAATCCTCTAACAAGGTCACACCTAATAGTGTGTTTGTAACCTTTAATAGGGTTGTCTCTTAACAGGGCTCACTTCAGAAGAGTGAAAATTTGGGGTACCAATCACAGTGGTTTTTTCCCTTAATAGGGTTTCCACGTTAAAAATTCATGTGTTATGTGTGTATGATTCATTTCTTTACTGTCTTGCATCTTACATAGCTAACTCTGGATTGATCAATATACTCTGCTTATTTATTGAGTTTCAGTAAATAGTTATACTAATTATCGGTAATCAAGGAAGAAAAGGATTGACAGAGAAAAATGATAGACAGTTAATCATTATTATTATTTCATGGCATGCATCTTGTAGGGACATAATAATCTGAGATTTATTTATTGGTGTTTAAAGTTTGAAGGATAAAAATTTGAGGCCACTGATTCACCCCCCCCCCCTCTCAGTTATTACTAACAATTGGTATCAGAGCTTGTACTCTTAGAAGGAAGGTTT
>MU225923.1:2670688-2713915 GCA_018584345.1 Thuja plicata
GGTAAGTAAAATTCTAAGAACCTTATTGCCTACTTATGCTATTAGAGTATCTGCCATTCAAGAAATGAGAGCAGTAGAAAATAGCAATGTTACTCTAGATAGTTTAATTGGAAGACTGATTTCATTTGAGATGAATAACTTTGATACTAGTGTCTTACCAAACATAGAGTCTGCATTCAAAACTTCTATGAGAATAAGTAAATCAAGTCACAAAAATACTATGAGAAAAGATAGTGATAGTGAAAATTAAGAAGATGATCTTGATGAAATTGAAGCACTTATGGCTAGAAGAATACAGAGAGGCAAAGGTAAATACAAAGGTAGATTACCACTTGTTTTTTTTAATTGCAAAGAGATTGGACACTTTGCTGCAAGATGTACTAACAGAAGAAAAGATGATAGAATTAATGACAGATCATTTGAAAAGAAGTCTAAAAGAGGTGATTACAGAAGCTACCAAAAATCAATAAGAAGAGATACCCGAGACTATAAGGACAAAGGAAAGAAGGCCAATTACCTAGAAAAATGAAAGGATGATGACACTAACACCGAATCTGATGAAGACATTGAGATGGTGTTTGTGGTCGTAAAAGATGATTTAGATGATGATGAAGAAAGGTATGTAGAAATAGCTCTCATATCTAAAATTAGCAAAAATGATGATTGGATCATAGATAGTGGCTGCACTCACCATATGACCGATGATAAGCAAAAGTTTGAGACTTTTAAATACTATAAAGGTGGTTCAGTAAGAATGGGTAATGACACACCTTGTCCAATTGAAGGTAGAGGAACAATAATGTTGAATAACTAGATAAAGTGTGAGAATTCTTATTGGGTAAATGGATTGAATTATAATATATTGAGTGTTTCTCAGTTGAATAATTTAGGTCACAAAGTAGCATTTGAAAATAAGAAGGCAAAGATCTTCAATAAATCTGGAAATCTGAATGGTACCGGTGAGTAGACAAAAGGAAACTTATTCTATCTGAATGATACTGACTCCACTTGTTTGATTGCTACAAACGAAGACATATGGTTATGGCACAAAATATTGAGTCATGTGAACTTTGACAACATGCTAAAGATTAGCAAAAAGAAAAATTTTATAGGCTTACTGACGATGACCAAGCCTGACAATATCATGTGTAAAAATTATCAAAAAGGAAAAATGACAAAGTCTAGTTTCAAAAGAAAAACCCATACATCTGATGCAATTCTAGAATTAGTCCATACTAATTTATGTGGACCTATGAGGACAAAGATTTATTATGGAGATAGATATTTTATTCTCTTTGTTGATGATTACTCTAGAATGATGACAGTTATGTTTCTAAAAGATAAATCTGAAGCATTCAAGATGTTTAAATGGTATAAGGCTATGGTAGAGAAACAAAGTGGTAAGGATCTGAAATGTTTGAGATTAGATAGAGGAGGAGAGTTTATATCAGATGGATTCACTAACTTTTGTAATGAGCATGGAATCAAAAGACAGGTCTCTGCAACAAGGACACCACAGCAAAATGGAATTGCTGAAAGAAGGAAAAGATCCATAGTTGACTATGCAAGGACACTGATGATAGAGAAAGTCATCACCCAAATATTCTGGAGGGAAGCTGTTAGTACTACTACTTACACATTAAATAGAGTACAATTGAAGAAAGACACCTTATGAGCTATGGTAGTGATACAATCCCAATGTAAGTTATTTCAAAAATTTTGGCAGTCAATGTTATAACTTAAAAGATGATAGAAATGGAAAAATTGACTCCAAGAGAGATGAAGGAATTTTTCTAGGATATTCTACCAAGAGAAAGGCTTATAAATATCTAAACAAAGCCTCTAACAAAATTATTGAAAGTGAAAATGTAAAGATAGATGAATTTGCAGAGAAGAATGAACAGGAAAGCACTAAAGAACCAGAGAACTACAATAAGTTCACTTACAATGAGGAACCTAACACTCTACCCTACCAACAATGTAGAGATCCTGAGCAACAGATCATTGCACCTGAGCATCAAGCTGCAAATACTGACGGTTAGGACAATGATCAAGATAATGTGCAAGGTGATGAAGAACATAATGAAGAACAAAACAATGATCAAATTGATATGCAAAGAGTTGTACATGTACTTGCAATATATGTGGGAAAGAACCATCCAGAGATCCAGATCATAGGGGATAAGAAAGCCGGTACAAGAACAAGAAGTAAGTCTCTAAACTCAGGCTGTCTAATTTGTGAGTTTGAGCCAAAATCTTTCAATGTTGTACTTGATAATGAAGAATGGATAAGTGCTATGAATGACGAGATTGAGCAGATTGAGAAAAAAAAAACATGGTCACTTGTACCAAGACTAGATGACAAGAATGTCATCGGTACAAAATGGATATTCAAGAATAAGCTAAATGAGAATGGAGAAGTCACAAGGAATAAAGCAAGACTAGTATGCAAAGGGTATGCACAAGAAGAAGGAATTGACTATGGAGAGACCTTTGCACCCGTTGCTAGGCTAGAAGGAGTAAGAATATTACTTTCGTATGTTGCATATAAATGATTCAAGGTATATCAAATGGATGTCAAGTTTGCATTCCTGAATGGAATACTTGAAGAACAGGTATACATTGAAAAATCAGAAGGGTTTGTTAATCTAGACAAGAGGGACATGGTATGTAGACTTCACAAAGCCTTGTATGGATTAAAACAAGCACCCTGAGCCTGGTATGAAAGACTTCATTCCTATCTA
This sequence comes from Thuja plicata, assembly GCA_018584345.1. Lineage (NCBI taxonomy): Eukaryota > Viridiplantae > Streptophyta > Pinopsida > Cupressales > Cupressaceae > Thuja > Thuja plicata. Next base: position 2,673,433 of record MU225923.1, read on the forward strand.
ATAAGTATTGGATTTGTAAGGACTAGTGAAAATAGTAATCTTTATTTAAAGGAAGATACTGATGCTAACACTTTGATTGCTGAGATATTTGTTGATGACATCATATTTGGAGGCAATGATATGCTATGCAAATCATTTGCAAATGAGATGAGGAAATAATTTGAGATGTCTATTTTTGGAGAGATCAAGTTCTTTCTTGGTCTACAGATCATGCAACAATGTGAAGGTATTTTCATTACTCAGTCAAAATACATCAAAGAAGTACTGAAAATATTTAAGATGGAAGAATCCAAATAAGTTGGAACACCGATGGCAACTAGATGCAAACTAACAAAAGATGACAAGACAACAGAGGTAAATCAAGCTTTGTACATATCAATGATTGGAAAACTCATGTATGTTGTACACACTAGACCAGATATTGCACATGCAGTATGAATTATTGCCAGATTTTTTGCTAATCCCAAGGAATCACATATGATTGTTGTGAAAAGAATCCTAAGATATCTAAATAATACCGAGGAATATGGCTTATGGTACAGAAGAGAAGGAAAATTTGAACTTCAGGTCTTTACCAACACTGATTGGGCTAGAAACATTGATGATAGAAAGAGCACAACTGGAGGAGCATTCTTCATGGGTGATAGAATTGTCACATGGATTAGCAAGAAACAAGGTTGCATCTCACAATCTACTGCAGAAGAAGAGTATGTTGTTGTTGCTGCAAATTGCTCAAATATTGCATGGATCAAACAGTTATTAGAAGGTATGCATATGAAGATCCTAGAGCCAGTAATTATCTATTGTGATAATACAAGTGCAATTAAAATTTTCAAAAATCCAGTCATTCATGCTAAAACAAAGCATATTGCCATCAAGTATCATTATTTGAGAGAACAAGTTCAGGCAAAAGAGGTTATACTTGAGTATGTGCAATCAAAGGAACAAATGGCCGATATCTTCGCTATGCCACTGCCCAAGGATGCATTTGAGTACTTGAGAAAAAGACTAGGGGTCAAACCCTTGTCTGGTGGTCAGTAAGCTGACTAGAAGGCTACATCAACTTACATATTATTAGAATATCATTCATGATTGATGCAAGAAAAGAGATGAACTTCAAAGCTAAATCTATATACAGGAAAGTGTCTATGTGTGTGTGTGTGTGTGTATATATATATATTCACCAAGCACCAGAGCATACTATTGTATTGCTAATGGATAACAGAAATTTAAGAAATATATTATGGATAAAGAGAAAAGTTTACTTCACATTAATGTCAGATATTTGTGAAACATTTGTTTGGCATTGTTTTCAAAGGGAGATCAATTATCCATATTATCACATCCTTCTGGAAAGGGAGAGATTATCCATTATAACACTACTCCAACAGGGAGAGATTATACAACGGGAGAGTTGCTAACAAGTGAAATAGAAAACACCAAAAGAAAGGAGAACAATCAAAGGGAGAGAGTTTGACACAAAAGGAGAAGACATCATACTAGAGAAAGAAATATTATACATCCATCTAGTAAAGGGATTGAAGACAAATAGAAAGAGCTGCAAGAATCAAATTTGAGCTTAAAAAGAGCTTAGCGATGGTCAAACATTTTTATCGGTTATTAGAACAAAAAGATTGGTAGTTGATGAATCTCAACTGTTGTATTTCATATTGTATTAGAAATAGTATAGTGTGATAATATAGTATGTTTCCATCAATGCCAAAGGGAGAGATTGATGACATGTAACTGATTAAATGTTTGATAATGTTAAGTTTAAAATAATGCAAGGCATTAAATTAGTTAATGTATTGTATTGTCATTAATGTCAACCTAATATAATCTATATGGTCATGTAAACAATGCCAAAGACTTTAGATAACCAAAGGAACCAAGGCTATGCTATCAATAATGCATACAAATCAAGTATTCACTAAGTGACAAACAACACCAATGGAGTGCACCCGATGGACAGAGAAAAAGAACAAACTCACAGTGATACCCAACAAGGAAATGCACAGCACTACCGATGAGAAGAGTCACAGTGTTGCCTGATGAGCAAAGCACAGAGTAACCCAACAAAAGAAAATATAGTGTTTCCCAACAAACAGAGATCACGAAGCTAACTGGAGTCTCACCGATGGAACTATCAGTTGTCATCGACAACTAACTGCAAAGGTGACTGACAGAATAGAGAGTTTAGAAAAACAACAAAATATCTAGCTGGCAGAGCTAAATATAGACCTAACTAGTTGTCTACTTTGTTTAATTTGACTAGAGATAAGTGATTGATTTAAAGCTGATTTATATAGTTGGCAAGAAGATATATATGATACAAATCAAGAGTTATGCTTTAAATCTAATTGGCTAGATTGTTTTTCATGCCAAGAATCAAGAAATAATGAATATTATGTCTATATAAGAGACAAGATTAATTCATTTATGAATGGGATTAAGGGGAGTGAATAGAAAGAGGATGCTGAAGAGAAACTGATGAAGAACAACTTCATGCAGTGCTGATCAAACAAACTAAAGGAAGAGCTAAGGAATTTTGCAGACACCGACGAATAATGAGCACAGCATCACACAGCAGAAAGTATGGAGCACAAGGATTGAATTGACTTATTGGTCAGAGAGGTAATGTACTTAAATAGATCTAAAAATATGCAATTTAAGTTGCAATATGAACAGGTCATAATGTTTCATTTTAACCATTGAAGAATCAAGTCTCTTAACCAAGAAGGACTTAACAGTCTTCTATATATTGAGGTACATCTCAAGGAGTGCCAAAAATTTTGATTCATGAAAGTAGCATTGGATATGCCTGATTCCTATTGATAGTCTAAGAGAGAGACTAATTCAAGGATGGCAGCATTAGATGCCCGATACTAAGTGACAACCTCTATGTATAAAATCCTCTAACAAGGTCACACCTAATAGTGTGTTTGTAACCTTTAACAGGGTTGGCTCTTAACAGGGCTCACTTTAGAAGAGTGAAAATTTGGGGTACCGGTCCCAGTGGTTTTTTCCCTTAACAGGGTTTCTACGTTAAAAATTCATGTGTTATGTGTGTATGATTCATTTTTTTACTGTCTTTCATCTTACATAGCTAACTCTGGATTGATCGGTATACTCTGCTTATTTACTGAGTTTTGATAAATATTTATACTTCTTATCAGTAATCAAGGAAGAAAAGGATTGACAGAGAAAACTGACAGATAGTTAATCATTATTAGTATTTCATGGCATGCATCTTGTAGGGACATAATAATCTGAGGTTTATTGATTGGTGGTTAAAGTTTGAAGGATAAAAATTTGAGGCCATTGATTCACCCCCCCCNTCCCCCCCCCCCCCCCCCCTCAGTTATTACTAACATCATAATATGAAAATCAATCATTCAAATTTAATTAACACCAGATTTAACAAGGAAAACCAATATGGGTAAAACCTCTATGGGAATTGTGACCCACAATAATTTTTAAAAGTACCTTTTTGAAGTATGCTCAGTTAAGAACTTATCATGTTAAATATTATGAACACATTTGCTAGATGTGACCCTATTAAGGGATTTACCTCAGATCTATTAAGAACTTCACCCTGTTAGGAGTGGCCTTGCAAGAGGAATTTAAACACTCTTTTGGAATTTCACCTACACCTAGAATTTACAAATAGGACTGTTAAATCCACTCGATTAAGACATTTTCTTTGTTACAAATGCTAATAAGCAACAGTAAAACTTTGATCTATAAATATAGCAACTAACTTTTTCTTGGGTGAAATTATTTATGCTCACATGAGTACTGGCATCACATAATCCATTTGTCTATGCTCTTAGACTGTAGATTATTCTCTTTCTGCTTCTCTATTCTTCTCAGTAGCTTATGTTCTTCTTCTCTTCTGCTTCTTAATTCAACTCGCCAGCAATCACAGTCTTTATTTATTTCTCATCTTTTATATAGACAAACTTTTTCCTCTTAATATCCTTTCTTAGGTTTTCCATCATTTGCGCTAAGTTGTTTGATCATCTTATTCACAAATTTCAACTCGATAAATCATTTAACTTTTACCTCGTAACTTGAACTTTTTCTTGGAACTCTAATAATCAGGTTTAATCACTTAATATTCACCTTAGATCTTCTCATTTAATTTTATCACTCATATATCTTCTAAAAACTTCCTTTAATTATTATCAACATCTTGATCATCATAGCTTCATATTAAATTTGATCTTGTGATCATTTTTCAATCAATATCCTATACTCGGTAACTTTCTTTGCAACTGGGTAACTAACTTTTTTCACTGCTTGGTCCCTAACTCTTTCTCGGTGCTCAGTAACTCAAACCGACTAACACAACTCTATACCAACTAACATTGTCTAGCTTAGTAGAGTAATTCTTTTTATTCATAACTTAACTCTTTGTAATCTCTTACTTAATCATTCAAGTGTACCAATTTGATAACATCACATATATAGTAGCAAACAACTATATCAACATTACTTCGTCATTGTCTGATCTGTATTTGTCACATATTTAACTTCTCTTCCTTATGATATTATAACTCAATAAAAATAAGTAATCAATCGCTTGAAATCAATGACAAAATAACAATTGATCTAACCATTTCTACAAACATATATACCTATTATCACTCGGTCTTCATCATCTCTATCAGTTGATTAACATAAGAAACATGTCTTCCTTCTTGTCTTAAGACAACTCCAATTGCATTTCCACTAGCATCACAATCTACTTGAAATACCTTATTGAAATTAGGTAAAGCTAATGTCAGTTGATCTCTCACCTTGTTCTTCAGCAATTTAAAAATCCTTTGTGCTCCATGTGTCCAAATGAATTCCTTCCTATCTCCTCTCATAGTTTCAATCATCGGTCCACAAATTGAACTAAAGTTCCTAATGAACTTTTGGTAAAAACTAGCCAACCCATGAAATGGTCTTACCTCTCCAACATTCTTTGATGTAGGCCACTCAAAAATGGATTTTGCCTTCTGAGGGTCCATCTTCAATCCTTCAACAGATATTATAAATCCTAAATACACTATTTCCTCCTTCATGAAGGTACAATTATTAGGATTAATTAGCAACTTTTCTTCCCTTAACCTTTGCAGTACTTGTCTAACATGCATTAGGCACTCCTCCTTACTCTTACTGAAAACCAAGATATCATCCAAATACAAAATGACAAACTTACCTAAGAATTTATTTAGAAATTCATTCATTAACCTCATAAAATTACTTGGTGCATTATACAATCCAAAAGGTATTACCAACCATGCATACAGTCCTTCACTTTTCTTGAATGTATTCTTCCACTCGTCACCTTCTCTAATTCTAATCCGATGATAAATCCATCTTAGTGAAATATTTATCTCCACTTAAACAATCCATGAAATCATCCATCCTTGGAAAAGGAAATTGATATTTAATTGTGATTCAGTTGATGGCTCTAGAATCGGTACACATTCTCCATTTTCCATCTTTCTTTGGTGCTAAAACTATAGGTATTGTACACAGACTTGAACTTTCTTTGATCAATGCTCACGGAAACAAATTTTGCACTTTCCTATTGAGTTCTTCATTCTCTATTGGTGTCATCCTATTTGTTTCCTTGTTAGGCAAACTAGTCCCTGGTATCAAATCCATACAATGACTAATACTCCTCATGCGTGGTGATCCATCAGGGACATTATCTGATATGATGTTTGCATGCTCATTCACCAACCCAGTGATTTATTTTGGGTGTTCTTCTCCTGATACAATTTCCTTAGACTTCTTAGGTACTAAAGAAAAATACAAATTATCATTCCTTGTGCCATCCAAGAACTTTCTTCCATCCACTAAATAAATCCTTGCACTAGTACACACTTCACTCTTAAGGGTTTGCTCTAAAGGTTAAAAACATTTCTTCATTGCATTAGCAATAATGGTGTACACATTATTCCTACCATCGTGTATACCTTGTCTATCATACTACCATGGTCTACCAAGCAAGATATGACACACATCCATAGGCATAATATCACACAAAAGCTCGTCATAGTACTTCCCAATCTTGAATTTAACTAGGAATTGTTCAATTACCATTACCTTGTGTTTATCTTATATCCATGCAATCTGATAGGGTTTTGGATGTTTCAATCTCTGCAACTTTAATTTGTCAACCAACTCTTCCGAAGAAATATTATTAGAACTACCACTATCTATGACAATACTGCACACCTTGTCTTGTACCTTGCATCTGGTTAGGAACAAATTATTCCTTTGTAAAGGTTCCAAGTCTTTCTCACTGTAGTATATATTTCTCTGAGTTATCAAAGTTTATCCATCATCTTCTTGATTGTTTTTTATTGATCAAGAGGACTCTTCATCTGCAAATGTTTTTCACCTACTACCTTTTGTCTTCTTCTTAGAGTTAACTTGTTTGCATTCAAAGGATTAGTTTCCTACTTCGCCATATTTGAAACAAGTGTCACAAAACTTCCTTCTATCACCACTACTTTATCCTTCATGGAAATAGGAACTCCTATCATTCCTCTTGTAGCGATCATTATCCTTAGTTTGTGACTCATTCATGTCCCGATTTGCAAAAGATCTACCTCCTCCATCATCAGTATTGGATTGACCTCTCTAAAATCTTCCTCCTCTACCTCTTTTCCTTTCCTCATGCCTTTGGTTCAAATTTTCTTCAGCTTTCAAATCCCACTTGTAAGCTTATTCTACACTCCTAATTTGTATCAGACTGATTTCATCTTGTATTGACACCCTTAAACCATTAAGGTAGAGATAAAATTGTTCAGCTTCATCATCTATATGGTCAAATCTAATATTCAGTTTGTAAAACTCTTTAATATAACTCTTAATACTTAGGCCTCTCTACTTCAAGTTCTACAACTTCCAAAAAAGACTTACTTGGTAATCCTCAGTCAAAAACTTAGCCTTTAATGTATTCACCATTCTATCCCAAGATTTGATCTTGTCTTTACCCCTTCTTTTTTGATATGTCTGCAAATATTCCCACCATGAGGATGTGTTCCCTAACTTGTTACAAGCATATTTAATCTTCTTCTCTTCACTAGTTCCTTGAATTTCAAATTACTTGTCCATATATGTGATCCAATCTATCAATTCATCAAAATTTGGGTTACCATGATAATTAGGTGGATTGAAATGAGGTCTCTTGTTCACATTAGTCAAAGCTCTTATGAACCTTTCTTCTTATTGATTCAATTCTAGTGGTGCCTCATTTTTATGTCCTTCCTCTACCTAATTCTAATTATGTTCATCTCCTTCTTCATCACTTGCATCTTCTATATGTTTCCCTCTCCTTTGTGCATTTTTGACCACTTCCAATCTAGCAGAAAAATGTCTCAACAAATCCAAGACATTTGGATTTTCATTTTTTGCTCCACCTCTAGCATTCCTCCTAGCCATCTTCACAATATTTAGCAACTATAGGTTAGATCCTTTCTTCTTCCACCCCACAAGCAAACCCTAGGTTTAAAAACCTTTCCCTGGTACCACTTGATGTAGTCAAGGATGGAGGGAACTAAAAGAGATATGTCCAACCCTTGAAGTATGAGTCACACAATGGAAACAACAAGAAACCACAAGCAATAAAAGAGAGATATGAGAGATCAACCTTCTTTTTCTTGTCAAAAAATCATATACAATGGATATGCAACATGCAGTCATACATGACAGGCTTACATGCATGATTACAATAAAAAATCCTTACCTCAATCCTTAGATACAGCTACAACAACATAATATTATGAAATTTATGTCCCTTTAGGAACAAATCCATAATCTTATAAAGCCTTCGCAAACATTAGGTCAGCCTAGAAGATCACATTTCCCAGTAAGAAGAAATATATATTACTAATAATAGGTTAAGACCCAAATCATCGGGATCAACTTCCAATGAAAGAAATAAGAATCGTGATCCCTTAAGTAGGTAATCCAAAAACATATTATCATTGAGAAATGAGTCGTTAATCTTTTTTGATCGAGAAAACCTTCTGGAGATCAAAAATGCAAAGTCTGGCCGAAAAATGAAGAACAGGGTAGTCTCGCAGAGAATCAGCAAGATCTCACACATGAAGTAACCAAATAAAGCATGAAGATAGGAGGGTAACAAGAATGAAGACACAAACACTAGAAGGATCACAACCTCTGAGAATAAGCACAAAATGATTGTAGAAAGAAACACCAGAACTTATCAAACATGAGAATAGGAAAAAAAATGTTTTTGGTTGATGAAATAATTCCAAGATCCCAAGATTCTCCTACATCACAGTAAACAACCTCTACATAATCCCATGAGGTGAAAATATCCTCATCCTCCATAACCTTCCTTTACCATACTTCTAAACATATTGCTCCTTTGGCTAAACTATATAACATACATGTTGACATCAATGACAACACATCCAAACTTGCTAACAATCTCCCCTTTGGTATTGATGGAAACACGTGAAGGGAAAAACAAAGTAATGTAATAAAAAATGAACAATCATCATCCTATAAATATAATCAGCAGTACTACCAAAAATATCCATAATATTTACTTTCAAGGTCTCTCTAACTAATCTTCGTTCAAGATCTCTCTATCTCTGCTCCACTAGAAATAAGGTTCTCAGGCTTTGATTACATACTCTTCTCACCATCAGTTACTCCCCCTTAGATATGCACTCTTCTACTTAACTGAAGCTCATTCTTATGTTCAATTATATCTTAGTTTTCACATGCACTCTTCTCCCCCTTTGATATCAATGACAAAGGTACATTTTTGCTTTGATCTGCTCTAATTAATTATGCTATTTTCTTCCTTACCTTGAACCATATCCTACCATGATTACTACTCCCCCTGAGTAGTAGCCTCAAAAACACCAACCCATCTTTAATTATATCTCTCTGAAGTACATTGAATTGATGCAATCCTCTACATCTTACATCTGATCAGGAGGGGTGATTACCCCTAACTTTCCTCCAAGAGTTGACTCTTTTTCAGCATTATCCTTGTTCTTCATCCTCTTTGACTTGTTTCTACACTTATGTCTTTTATTTGTCTTTATCTTCTCTTTTCCTTTGTCAAATGTTTGCGTTCCTTTGACATTCTGACCTTTCCTCTCTACTTTTTTCCTCTTATCCTTACCATTCTTTTGCACATTCTTGTCCATTCCCACTAGACCACATTTGTTCACTGTCATGTTTTTTTAATATTTGGCAATCTGTGTAGATATGTTAAATCTAAAATGTATAGCAATATTCTATCTACTTCCTTCATCCTTCACTATAGCACATGGACATCTATCTTTCTCTTTTTTGATAGTATCATTTATCCTTTTCACACTACTGCAAATGCTTGAGTTATGGTTATGCCTTTTACATCTAGAGAAATGATTTTTCTTCCTGCAATTCATACCTTTATGACAAAACTAGCCACTAAATTTCTAAGGTTTAGATCATCTATCTAAAATCTTCATAGTCTTTTTCTTCTTCTTAGTATTTTTATTTTTCTTCTTCTTTTAAGTTTTAGGCTTGTCTTGACCAGATTTAGAACTTTTTCATTTCTCAAGTCTAACACCATTGTTCTCTCTTTCAAGAAATGACCAAAGTTTGGCTTCCCTGATCTTGAGCTTTTCCTTGTGATCATTTGTAGTCACAATCTCCTTTTTAATATATTTAGTCCAATCATCATCAATTGGATCAACCTATGATATTAAGAAAATATGATCTTGAGAAATTATTTTCCTATTCTAAACACCCTTGTTTTTGTCACCAATAATCTTTTTTTTTTGCTTGATTTAGTCTCACATACCCTGGTGTCTCTTTCATTAGCATTTTTCTTTGTATTTCCTCTTCTATAATTTTGTACGCCTCATCATTTGCACTCACAAAATAGTTTGGAGCTTGGGTCTAAACTTGTTATTGTCTTGGTTGATTACCACTAGAACCCTGATCATCAGAATCATGTCCACGAGATTTAGGTAGATTCTCAATGCACTCATTCACGTTCACATTGGCACTCTCTACTAGCTTCTTTAACCTCTTTTTGTATCATCTATATGACTTACTTTTGGTAGAGTAGCCAAGAAATATACCTTCATCACTTCTTGCATCAAAATTTCCTATGTCCTCATCTCTCTTGATGTAGCATTTACTACCAAAAATCTTAAGTACATGGCTATGGGCATATTCCTTTACTAGAGTTCATAAGGTTTCTTACCAATTTTTCCTTTAATTTGCACTTGATTAAGAGTATATACTGTAGTGTTGACTACTTCTCTCCAGAATATGTGCAGAATATTCCCTTCAAGCATCAGAGTCCTAGTAGTGTCTAGAACTGGTCTATTCTTTCTCTCCACCACTCCATTATATTGTGGGGTTAGTGGAGCAAAAAATTGTCTTCTTATTCCATGCATCTCACAAAAAGTATTGAACTCGCCTGATATGAATTATCCTCCTATATCAGATCTCAAGAACTTCATCTTCTTTCCCATCTCATTCTCAACCATAAAATTGAAGATCTTAAACTTGTCAAAGGCTTCATACTTCTCTTTGAATAATGCCACCCATACCATTATTGATTAATCATCAATAAGAAACATAAATTATATGTCACCTTGCAAGATTCTTGTCTTAGAAGGACCACACAAATCAGTATGAACAAGATCTAGAAATCCATTAGAGTTTTCATATTTTGAATGGAAATTAACACTTGTTGGCTTACCAAACTGACATTCCTTACAAATAATATTATAAGGCTTATTCACCCTAGGAAAATCACTAATAGTAGAAGTAGAAACTATATAAATAATGGTATCAATGTCCCATGAAATAATCTCTTATGCCATAGCCATCTTTCATCTATTTGAGAAATCAAGCAACTTATCACACTAGTATTCAAATGAAATATGTTATCTTATTTCTTGGCTCATGTTACTATCTCTATACTAGATTTATTTAAGATCATGCATGCATCATTCTTGAAATTAATGTCATATCCTTTGTCCATAAACTATCCAACACTCAGAAGATTATGTTTCAAACCTTCAACATTCAGTACATCATCATCATTATTCTTTCCATCTAGGGAAATAGATCATATTCCTCTAATCATACCACCAAAATTATCTCCCCATCTTACCATACCACCATCATACTTCTCAAAATTCACAAATTTGACCTTTTCACTAGTCATATGATGAGAGCATCCACTGTCTATCACCCACTCTTCCTTTTTGACAACTTGAGCAGCTGGGGCTTTCTCTTCAATAATACTATTAGTAGAACTAGAAGACATAGAAACTTCAGATTTGGAATCATCATCTTTAATAACAATGGATGAACTAGTGGATTTTAGATCATCAAACTTAGTACCTTCTTCTTTATCAGCAATGAATGAACTAATAGGCATATCATCTTCAAACTTGGTATCCTCATCTTTGACAAAAAAGAAATGGAATTCATTGTCATACTTATCAAATATAACAAATTCATCATCATAAATACCTTCATCATTATCAGTAGTAGAAAATTAACATGTGTTTATAATAGTGGCTCTAATTTTCCATTTCTCAGCTCTCTCTACACATCTAGAAGCAAAATGTCCTATCTTACTATATGAAAAACATTTGATAGGAAAATTTCCTTTGTACTTACCATTAGTAGATCTAGGTACTTTCCTTGTGAATAGTGCTTCCAACCTTCAAATATCTCCTTCTTCTTCTATTTCCCTCATCTCCTTCTCATATATTTCCAACCATTTATTAGGGCATCTTTTATTGGGTTATGATTTGTGCATGTCCTTCTTAGGTACACTAGATTTGAATGTGGTCTCAATCTCAAGTATTGCATCACCAAATGTACTCAATTCAAAGGCAATAAGATTACCAACCAAATTTTCTCTTGTCACATCTATCATTGTTCTAATATCCTCAATGGATGCAACTTTGTGACTGTAGGCAAGGGGTAGTGATCTTAGTATTTTTGCAACAATTTCATCTTCTTATAAGGTACCTCTAGCAATTTTGATAGAAGTCACTAGCTCATTTACCCTAAGCATGTATGAATAAATATGTTTATCTTCACTGATATTCATACTTTCATATTTTTTATTCAAGCTCTGCAACTTGGCAACCTTCACTTCCTTTTCTTCTTCACGTAAGGTCCTCAACTTCTCCCATATATCATTAGTTGTCTCCAATTCCATGACATTAGTCATCTCAGCATCACATAGTGCACTCAACAGGGCTTTGTTTTCTCTGATATTTTCTTTAGAATTTGTGATCTCCTGTGGAGTATTAGGGTTTTCAAAAGGAATATAAGATTTCTTTGTGACCTTCCAACAATATTCATCAATGCATCTCAAATGAACTATCATGCATATTTTCCACAAAGTGTAGTTGGTTCCTTCAAAACTTGGACTATCATTCTTGTATGTTGCCATGTTCGTATCTCCCTCAAGTTGTTAGTCTTCCTTCAAGGGACCAAGCTCTGGTACCAAATATAGGAAATAAGGTAGCAAGCAACTGAGAGGGGGTGAATCAGCTACACCAAAAACTCTAACTCTTTAAACCCCCATAAACATTGAAACCCTTATCTATGATTTATAATGAAAAAACCATGTATGCACAAATTAGAAAACATCCACAACACATAACTCAAGGATTTTTATCGTGGAAACCCAAATTAGGGTGAAAACCACGGTGGGGATTGAACCCACAATAAGACTAATACCTTATTAGAATTATAAGCTTATTAAAAATTAGAAATGCACATGCATTTAGGCACAATGCCTAGAGCTCACTTCTCAATTTGCCTTGGGATCCAACCCTAAGGAAGACTCATTGCCTTACAATCACAAATCAAACTAAAATTTGATGAATTTCTAAAATGTATAGTAGCATCTAATTATGCCTTGGTCAGTTCAATTGAAGTAAAACCATATCCCTATTGCAATCCTCTCTGACTCCTTCAAATGATAAATTCAACCTTAACTAGACCTACACAACTACTTCTCAATAAATCCTTGGTGTTCGTGATTAATCCTTCTCTTGTGCAACTACACAATTTGACCTAATTCATCAACCCTTATATCAAGAACAAGTCAGCAAAAACCTAACTTTCAATTTCCATCTTACTATGCCGAAATAAAAAATCTTGATCAAATAATGCCAGCCAAACATAGCTTATATCCTTTATAACTATCTCAAAATCATAACTCTACCATAAATCATTTTACTAGTTGCCCATAAAATATTTTACCGATCAATTCAACCAAGAACATAAGAAAACTTATTACCAACTTGAAATTCCCTCCAAATCTCATCACCTTGATCAATGTAGACCACCAACTCATTAGGCACATAATCCAATAAAATCCTTAGGAATCATGAAGCTCAAACAAATAATCAAATACATCCCACCTAATAGATTTGTTAGCATTTTATGCCCACCCCCAAAGATCATTATCACCTTCCACTGTAACACTTTAAAATGCCTTGCAGACCTTTAGATTTATGAACCCTTTGAACTAAAGGCACATCACAATGTCCTTAACACATTCCAAACTATGCAACCAAATATCTCACTTTGTGTATGTGCGTGAAGCCAATCTCTACAACTCTGATACATTGGCAGACAATAAAGTAGACAGTCACCAACTATGATCGCATAACTTACTCAAATCATCATATCAACACCTACAACTTGACATGGACCTAGTAAACAACCTCTACATCATCCCATGAGGTGAACAACTCCTTATCCTTTGTAACTTTCCTTCGTCATACTTATAAACATATTGTTCCACTGGTAAAACTACATAAAAAACATGTTGACATCAATGACAACACATCCAAACTTTCCAACAGGAGCACCTTACTTTCTCATATTTGTTGATAATTGAAATATATCTACTTGGTTTTATTTGTTAAGAAACAAGAGTGAAGTGCTTGAATATTATAAAGAGTTAAAAACTATGGTACATAAATAAATAGCTCAGAATGTTAAGATTCTTAGATCAAATCAAGGTGGGGAATATACTTCAGAAAATTTTTTGAAATATTGCAAAGATAATGGCATTCTTAAGCAATACGTAGTTGCCCATAGTCCTGAACAAAATGTTGTAGCTGAAAGAAAAAATAAAAAAATTGTTGAGTGTGTTAGGAGTATGCTAAAATAAATGAACCTCCCTAACAATTTGTGGGCTAAAGCAGTACTTAATACAGTTTTCTATTTATTGAATAGGATACCTACCAAGTATCTTTAAAATAAAACTCCTTATGAAGCTCTCATTGGCACTAAGCCTATTGTTAGTCATTTGAGACTCTTTGGAAGTAAGGTATTCTATCATATTCCAAAAGAGAATAGAAGAAAACTTGATGCAAAGTCATTCAAATGTATTTTTCTTGGTTATTGTATTGATCATAAGAAATACAAGATGTATAATCCTACTACTCATAAGGTGTTTTCTATCAAAGATATTATATTTCATGAATTTTAAGATAATGTTCAAGAGGAAGAAAAGGTGGACAATACTATTTCATGGAAGTTATTTTAAGAAAACAATGAAAGTTCACAATGAAGATACTCTATCCAATAATGAAGAAGTAAGAAGATCAACAAGGAAAATCAAGGCACCAATTAGATATAATGATTATGGTCTAATGGCCCAAGTGATAAGTGTAGGTGAACCTCAAAATTTTGAAGAAGCTAAGAATCATAAGGAATGGACGAAGGCAATGCAATAAGAATATGAATCAATTGTGAATAATGACACTTGGGAATTAACTGAATTTCTTCAAGTAAAATTTCTATAGGCACTAAATGATTGTTCAAAACTAAGTTTAAATTTTATGGCACTGTTGATAAATTCAAAGCTAGATTAGTTGCAAAAGGGTACTCAGAAAAGGAAGGAATTAATTATGAAGATAATTTTGCACCAGTAGCTAAAATGAAAAATATTATACTTATTATTTCACTTTCTACTAAATTTTATTGGGATCTTCATCAAATGAATGTTAAGTCAACGTTTTTAAATGGTGATTTAAAGGAAGAAATTTATCTTGTTCAACCTAAAGGTTTTGTAAAGAAGAGAAAATAACATTTGGTATGCAAGTTAAAAAAGGCATTATATGGTCTCAAACAAGCACCAAGATCATGGTATGATAAAATTGATAAATTCTTCTTTCAACAAGGGTACATCAAGAGTAACAACAATCCAAATTTGTACATAAAATATGAACATGGGAATGTTTTTTTTATTTCATTGTAATCATAACAAGAATTTTTATAGGTTTGGTTGTTGAAATCAAAGAATATTTACCATAGACATTTGAAATGAATGATCTTGGAAAAATGCATTATTGTTTAGGAATTGAAGTGTGGAGACAAGATGGTAAGACTTTGATTACTCAAAGTAAGTATGCAAATAAGTTAATCCAAAGGTTTAATATGCAAGATTGTAAAGAAGCATGTACTCTATTAGACAAAAACTTCAAGTTCTCTTGTGATAATGATACTTAAAAATTCAATGGAACCTTGTATAGATATATGGTGGGAAGTTTGAACTACTTCACCATTAAAAGACCAAATATTTCATATTTTTTCATCATACTTAGCCAATTCATCGCTAATCCTCTTTAGCCTCATTTAAAAGAAACAAAGAGATTCCTTAGATGCCTACAAGGTACCATACATTTTGGAATTTAATTTACTAACCATTTGAATATTGAGTTGACAAGTTATTTAGATTTTGATTGGGCAGGTGATCTAGATGATCGTAAGTCACCAACTGATTATTCATTCAGCATAAGATTAGGTGTTGTTTCTTAGAGAAGCATGAAGCAACCAACTATTTCCCTCTCATCTACTGAAGATGAGTACAAAGCATTGTGTGGTGCTACATGTGAAGCAGTTTGGCTAAGGAGAATTCTTAAAGATACGGGATAAAAACAAGAAGGACCAACTCTAATCAAAGTAAAATCAATCTTGAAAAAAATCATGTTTAGCTTGCACGATCAAAGCATATAAAAACTCAACATAATTTTGTGAGAGATAAAGTGCATTATTGTAACACCAATGACAATGTGGCTGATGTATTCACTAATCCATTGAGAAAAATAAAGTGTCTCATCCGAGTATGTCTTGGAATGAAGTCCTGGTTAGTTATGTTGACTCCTTTGATGACAAATTAAAAAAATTGTGGTCTATTTTTTTTTTGAAATTTTGTGGTTCTTGTGAAAATAGAGGAATGAGGAGGTCTTTCAGGACAAGAAGAGGATCCTTATTGATTTTAGTCTTAAACTCACTCTATTTGATCATTGATGCAGGTTTTTGTTGTTCTGGATATCCCCGTGAGTAGGTTCATTATCTATACAATAAAGAGCCCTCATTATCTATAAATCAAACATCATATCTACTCATTACTTTAAAACATATAAAGATATGTTGGATCAAAAGGAAGTTGATGCATTGAATCAATTCATGAAAGACAAAGGTATTTCCAAGGAAGAGATTGAGGCTAAGAACAAATCCCCTAAAGTGTTAGATTCCCCAAGGTGGGATATTATTTTTAATGCTACTCCTGTAATCAATCCCCCTCTAGGGAGATTTGACAATATTATGGACGATTACAACAATAATGTTATTGGGTCATGGGATACATTATGACATGTGCTCTCATTTTGTTTTTGATGTTTTATTACACTCGTAGACATTATTTTTTTCTGCCTTGTTGTAAACATTGATATATTTGTTGTTGGTTAAGAAGAAATAGTCTAGATGGTTGGGTCCCAGTGGTATACAAATTGATAAGTTGAACATTTGTTGATATAGCTTAAAGGATGTACTCTTTTTTTAACTATCTTTGATAGAAAAAAATAAATAAAGTTTGTAACATTTAGAACTATGTAAGGAGTCAAAATAAAATTTAGTTATTCCTTAAGGGGGAGTATTAGAATATGTCATAATCATATTTGCACATGTGGAAAATAATGTTTAAGTTGCTAGCATCAAAATTTTACTTGTTTGGAAACTCTTTAGTTACTTTTCCTTCATCTTTAGGTTGGTGATTCATCTACTTGTTCATATTCATTTGTGTTTTTTCAAACATATAATAGTTTTTTGTGAGTCTATTTAGCAAATATTTAGGAATGATGTTTGTTCCATCTACTGTATCAATATGCATTTCTTATTCAATAAAATCAAGGAGGAAGTTCCTCTATTTTTTTCAATTTTATATCTACCACTCTATTTTATTTTATTTTTATGATTTTTTTTGTTTTTATATGCACAAGGAGAGGTTTCGCCAAAGAGGACATCAAGAACTATGAAGTAACAAAACTTATCAAGATAAATTTCAATGGAAGGAGCTTAGATGTGACAAAATTCACAAAAACCATAGTCAAATACACCACCAATTGGCATACAATGTCTAACACAAATAGAGAAGACTATGGTACCACATCTTTAATTCATGTGGTGCATCAAATGGTGATTGAAGGAAAATATTCTTTGTGCAGTATCACAACAAGAACTATTGAAGAACATAGATTGCACCAAGAAGACCCACTATCAGTTCAAGTATGGGATCTTGATTATTTGATTGGCATTCAATTTTATGAATGAACTATCTATGTTTGTAGTAAAAAGAGTTGAACATGTCAAATAACTGAGAGTGAAGGTGAATCAGTTATTTCCACACACTTTACAAAACTTTTTCTCTGTCGATAAACAATTAAACAACAACAATAAAAAAATTGATCTATCAGTTAAGTACTTAAAACATCCACAAAAAAAGTAAACATGAAAACACAAGAACACCGACACAAAGAACACCAAGATTTATGTGGAAAACCAAAACTGGGAAAAACAATGGAAAAGCTAATTCTCATTAAATGAAAAAAAATTGTTAGGGTGACACTGATTAAGGTGATTTGTACAAACACTCACTGCCAGTTGTTCTCATTGCAGGTTGGTTCACTTCCTATTGACTCACTGCCAATTGGGCTAACTACCCTTATATAATTAAGATATCAAAATTGATATAAAAAACATGAAGTGATTGAATTGCATCCAAATATGCATGAATATTTCAACAATTAATCTTTGTTACCACAACCACCAGTACATCACTAACAATTTGATCCACTGATATTGGTATGTAATTTTTTGTCTAGATCTTCAATTTTCCACCTCAAATATTGTTGCTCACATACACCACTACAACAAGTTCAGACTACATCCACTACACTCTCTCTACTCACTCGGATACAAAATATCTCCTTTATTAATATAGGTATTCGTTCATACATCTATCGACCCACACCAAATATGTGTGATGGCCCTAAAACAAAATATATTACAACTGCATTTAATACATAGAATTGATCCTAAATCTAGGACATACTTAAGAACATTTATCCACACACTACACCATGACCCGCATATAGGTTATACTTAAGATATTACATTTTCAAGAATTACCACAACCAAGACCAAAAGATGGAAACATGAAGTAACTGAAACCATCGATAGAATAATCTTCATGATACATTGTAGTTGATTTACCAAAAACATATGATGAACTATACTATTGTCTAGATACTTTCAGAAACATTGTAACCAACGCAATCACCAGAAACTGATACAATTGAACATCAAAAACATACAAGTGCACTAAAACATATGAGTCATAAATAGAACATTGTACACTTTCCAAGAGACACCAGGAATACAAAAAATATTCATACTAAACCTATTTTTTGCATAACCTAAATTCATGTTGAATAATCAATAACCAAAAAATATATAACCAAAATTGTCAAATATCAACTGATACCGCTAGAGTTTTGGTATGGAGGTTTTGACATCAATGACAATCATTTCCAGCAACAACTCAATAAGTCTAACAAAAAGATGCGATACCACTAGATTGATAGTTGTCTAAATATATTTCTACTTCTTAATGACCACCTATTGGGGTTTCTTAAAATCCATTCAATAATGGTTAGATGATTGAGAATTCATTTCATATAATATGGTTTGCAAGTATATATAAAAGATATCATATTTTTGGTAGAAAGGGATAATATTAAGATGTAGACAATAGAACCTAAAAAAATCTTTAATACCAAAGCTATCATATGAAGTCATAAATTAAAAATTGACTCACATGCGGAAACCTCTTTCAACCTCCCAAAAGACCCTTGAGAAAAATAAATTTACAACATATTAAGAATTTATGGATAACCTAGCTAAAAATAAATCATAGGAGCATACAGATAAGAACCAAGAGAAATGGGGCTTATCAAAGACTAAATTAATGGAATAGAGTGAATCTACTCAATGGATATATAAGAGACTTCATGGAGGTGCATCAATGATACCATCTACCGCATATGAAGATTAAAAAGGCGGGAAAAGAGGAGACTTCCAAATAATCCACCACAAATAGAGTCCTTGATCAAGGAAGCCTCTAGATGAGAGTAGAGAAAAATCAAAAGAGAAGAAGTAGAAATCAAACATGGAAACCTTTCCTTCAAAGGAGGAAAGAAAGGAAGAAGAGAAAGCAATCGGAGAAAAATCCTAATGAATGAAGACCAATTATTGCATGTTATTTAACAAAGAATTTTTTAAAGCTACCCTCTAGATGTATGTAGATATGAGAGAACCCAATAGATTCATAATAAATGTGGCACTAATTAGATATATGGTCACCTCCAATACTACATTAGATGTCTTAATTGCTTGGTCCCGTGTCCACTAGCTATTGCATTAAGAACAAAGGAAGAACAAATCGCATAAGAATAAAACTAATAGAAAAAATAGTAAAAATATATTCCCCATGGCCAAAATATCCCAAAAGGAAAATTGGCTCAGATGTAGGCTAGAAAACTCCGACCAAAGAAAATAATGAATATATTAATGCTCAATAAGTTGGGGATAACAAGTAAAATATAAGAAGCAATCAAGATGACTACAGAGAAGGTATACAGGGAGATTGGGGAGGAATAAGAAAAATATGAATAGGTACCATCTTCACCATCCACTAAAGTATACTCATCCATAGGAAAATAAATCCCTTCTCCTTTATCTTTGGATAAGTCATCCTCCTATGAAACTTACCCTATACAATCCATTAATAAATTCTTCACCAAGAAAAAGTAAATCCAACTAGTGACCACACCATAGAAACTCTAACTACTATTAGTTGGTTGTGGAGTTTATCCATTCAGCATCTCCCCTATACAAAAGTTTCAACTAGGTAATTTCCACAACAAACAAAATGGGGAGACATCTTGAAGTAGCATGTAGACAATACCAAGAAACTTAAAAACATTATAAATAAGTTCCCTTAGGTGAAAGGTGGGACCTCTCAACCTCTTTTGACATAAGTTAACTATTGGTAGATGAGGTACTAAAAGATACATAACTACCCAACATGAGATAAAATATCCTCGTACAATTCTAGAATGCAAAAATGGATGAAGAAAGGAATAAATGTGTCACTACATTGTCAAAATTAGGAAATACTAACTCCATTTGATGCCTTCAGTTTGTGGTTGTGTAAGGTTCACTCCCCTTGTTAGGTTTTTTATTATAATTAAAAAACATTAGTACATATTAATACCCTAAAAAATATTGAAAGAGACATCAATGTCTTATATCGATTCTACCTCCAATGGCCCACTACTACAACAAAAATCAAAACAAAGATGGATTAAATTATGCTCCATAGTTTTAAAATGGAAACATAGTATGATGCACTTAGAGATATAGATGGAAAAACAAGAGCATAGATGGAGGCATTACATACACAGTTCATATAGTTGTGAGATCTAAGGAAACAAACACAGAACAAATTTTAAAAAATCTGAAAGATTATTAGTTCAAGGTTGGCAAATATCACAAAAAAATTTAAAAGATGTGCAATAATTAACACAACAAATTCAAATCCCCACCACTCTACCTAAAATTGAGTGCAACCTCACATACATCAATTTCCAAGGCTAGGTGCATCAACACACAAAGATATAATGAGACAATACTTTTGCCAAGCTTGAGGAAATTTACAAGTCAATCCTTCCAAATAATCTAAGATAGAGTTGTCTTCAGAAAAATATAAAGTTTAAAAGGGGGGTTGATGTTATAAAGGGATACACCAATGATAGAACGAATATGACTATCCTTGTAAGAAAATTTATGGAATTAACTGTGTATAATTTTTTGCATCTGAATCAAGAAATTTTATTACAATTAATCATAGATTGTAAAATATAATAATTTTAGGTGATAAAGGAGCCACAAACTACCACACTAAGTTATTAGTTGAATAGATACCCCCTAGATAAGTTGTAGATTGTAAGGTACACATCCCATCAAACACATACATATAAGACAAAATAATATATAAGACAATGTAAAATATATAAAAGAGGCAAGATATAAGGATGTCTAAGAAAGATACTATATTAAAAAGGATAATTCTAAAGATTATATATATACAATGAATGGATGTTGATATCAATATGAAATTATGAAATTTGATTACTATGTGTCTTATGATATGAAGATTATTTAATTTTTGTTTGTATCTTATTATGTTAACCTATGTATTCCACATTCTATGTTAATTCGTTATCCTTTCATTTTTACATTAAAAGCAACAAAAGAAGGGTGTTGTCCCTTACAAAACTATAGCCCAAAGGCGTTAAAAGAACATACCAAAGCAATAATTTACATCAAGGTAAAGAATAGACCATTGATAAAAGACTAGTAACCCACATCAAGAGTGGGTAGACAACTCACCCACATCATGGGGAGGAGAATGAGATACTGTGGAGTGGGATGAGAGACTGTGGAGTGATATTTCCTTCGTCAATGGACAATTGTCTAGGCGATACTTTC
Source organism: Thuja plicata (assembly GCA_018584345.1). Lineage (NCBI taxonomy): Eukaryota > Viridiplantae > Streptophyta > Pinopsida > Cupressales > Cupressaceae > Thuja > Thuja plicata. Next base: position 2,695,366 of record MU225923.1, read on the forward strand.
AGAAGGGTCCTGACCACAAGGGGAAGGTAGAACTCACAAAGAGAGAGAATCAAGACCAGCACCAGGAATAGAGTATTGGTAATATTGCACCTCATTGTCCATAGGCTGGAGTATATTAAGAACAGCAGCAGTCAAAGAAAGGTCCACGCTACCAGAGGGGACTATACCAACAGCAAGAGGTAGAGTTAGATCCACCGGGTCAGAGGAGGAAAAATGAGTAGGATAAGAATCTTGGGAGGAGACATCATCAGCCTATAAAGAGTCATTAGAGGAAGATTCACAAGTCAGGAAAGAGAGAAGCACCGCCTATTTATCCCTTTGTTATTCCCAAGTTGGATATAAATACAACTCATAGACAATACTTGACTCTTAGACCGTTGACCTGTGTATCCCCATTTTTCTTGCTCATAGCGATGTATCAAAATATGGCATAAAACAAAATTACATCATCTATCAATTTTTCATAAGGGGCTCCACATTGAGGCTCCCTTCTCAACCCTAGGAGTATACACAAATTATTAAACTAGCATGGTATGTTTATTACTTTACGCCCCCAACATTTAATATAATCCTTTTGATTAATACCACAATTTGAAAGACAATAAGTAGCATGAGTCTAGAAACATTTTATTTGCATTTATAAGTAAAATAACTCGGCAAAATGACTCAAAAGATTATTTTAAATGACAATGTAGATTATGACCAAACAAGTTTAGACCTAAGATGATTGTGACTCAAATAATAGCTTGCAATGAATCTACATCATCTCATAGACCAATTATTGTGACTAGGCTTAGGTACATCAATTGATTACAAGTATTGACCTACTAAAGATGTCATTACTAATATACAAACCATATGACATCCACTATTAAACCAAACAATTGTTATTTTTCTCTTTAACATTTGTTTTTGTCTAAAAAAAATTCATTAAATTTTTAGCCATGATTTTATATCCACATTTGCACATATCTAGAACCCTTGGACATTTTGTCCCTAAAATTATGCCTCAAACCCTAGTTAAGAAGTAAAAAATAATGATTTATATTATGTATTACCATACATTCATTTATGTGCAAAAAACTAGAAATATAAAGAAGAGGAAAAGCAATTTTGGTGGTTCAAACACCCTAGGAGAAAATATTTGTACGTAGTAATACATTAACATTTAAAATTTGCCTAAATAACAAGATTAAATTGAATCCATCTTTCTCATCACAAGAGAGTATATTAATGTGAAATAAAATCTTTTCATGAGGGAGCATCATTTTATTAAAAGCATCTCAAATACAACAACAACAAGGAGAAGCTAAATAGAACATGTTTATGGGCAGTCATAGATTCATCAATCTTCTAAGAACAGACAAGAGGTGAAGTGGAAAATCTGAAAAATGGATGGATCAAAGTTAACTTTGATGGGGCATATAGAGGCAACCCCAACCCCTCCAATGTTGTGTGTGTGGCACGAGACTCGAATGCCAATATTCTCTCATTCAAGGCACACAAGCTAGAAGATGACATCAATAATGGTGCAAAACTGAAAGTGGAATTATTGGCTATAGAATTGGGGAAGAAGATCAAGGTTGGAAAATTGCACCTCAAGGGGGAATCATAATTTGTAGTCAATTCCATTGCAAATGGAAAGGCCCAAGCATGGATATTGAATAAAGTAATCTACCTCATAAATAAAAAAATAGAAAAAATTCAAATTTGTAAAGATATACATATTTTAAAGGAAGGAAATCAAGTTGTTGATTCTCTTTCTAAATGTGTGGTGGATTTTCACCCACTTAATCATGACTCAATGTTTGAAGATTTTAAGGGATTACATATGACGAATTAGGAGAAAGAACCCAGTAATCATTAGGGGGTCCAATAACCATGACCTTTTTGTCATATTAACCCTCCCCCCACCCCGCCTCCCCCTCCCCCCCCCCCCCCCCCCCCCCCCCCCCCCCCCCCCCCCCAAAAAAAAAAAAAGAAATCATTTAGATAGTCATTACCTACAAAACAAAAGTGCCAAAAGAAATTACATACATATCCCAATTATTGTTCACCATGTTACTAATAAATAAACACTACATGTGCATGGCTAATGGTACATTTATATTTGTAATACACATCAAGTTGCACCAAAAAGTTAGATTTTTATTAAAATATAAACTTCACTATTTACAAATATAAATACAAAGGAATGGTCCAAGACTTCTAATATATTCTATTTATGTACTAAATATATTATATTTATGTACAAACATGCACATCTATCGGTGCATAATATGTTCAGTCACCTACAAACATGCACAGCTATTGGTGCTTAATATATTTTAATACAATTAAAAATGAACTTCCAATGCTCGCATCTTGACATTCACCCACAAATCCTATGACATCCTTGGGAAATTACTCCAACTGCAATTTTTACTTGCATAGATAGCTAGTGATGTAAGGCTTACTAATAAAATAAATAAATAAAGAAAAATTTAAAAATAAAATTGAATTCATGAAGTCATTGTATGAACCTAAAAATTAATGCCAATAAATTGCAAGCACAGCATGAAATGAATGAATCTTTCCCACACTATTTTCAAATTCAAAATTACCAACCATAAATTAATTAATTAATTTCTATAAGAGGGAATTCCCTTCGTCATTTTAATTATAATTCATTGAAAATTCCCTTTGTTTGCACTAATTATTCGTTGTTGTCTCTGTTGGGTTGATTATTCTTTTCAGAAGTCGGGGCTCCTTGGGAAGATTCTGCTCGTGTTCAAGTTGGTACCCAGTGATACCATTTATTTCATGTTTTTTTTGTATGTATGTGTTCATTGTATGTTCATATCTATGTGTTCACTGTATGAATTACTTAGATGCATTCAAATTATACTAGTTTGAGTTAGTTAGTAAGGTGTTAGTAGTATGCATTAGTTATAGGCATTCAAATTTCATGTTCTCACATTACACTATTTTTAGTTAGTTAGTTCATGTTTTCATAAATCAAGCTAGTGTTCACTGTATGCATTACTTAGATGCATTCAAATTATATTGTTTTGAGTTAGTAAGGCATTCACAGTATGCATTAGTTAGAGGTATTTAAATTTTATGTTCTCACAATACACTATTTTTAGTTAGTTATTTCATGCTTTCATAAATCAAGCTAGTGCTCATTGTATGTGTTACTTAGATACATTCAAATTATATTATTTTGAGTTAGTCAGGTGTTCACAGTATGCATTGGTTGGATGCATTCAAATTTGATTTCTCACATTACACTATTTTCAATTAGTTATTTCATGTTTTCATAAATCAATCTAGTGTTCACTGTATGTGTTACATGCCTTCAAACTATATTGTTTTTAGTTAGTAAGGTGTTCACAGTACGCATTAGTCTAACTCAAAACAATATAATTTGAATGGATGTGATCAAGGGACCATGGTTTTTTATCCCATGAAGGACCCAACCAAGTCAAATGACACCCAAAACCTTAACACTTAAACATGTTAGATAGTCTCCTAATGCCACATACACGACCAAATTGGGGTCATTACCTACCACCCTAGAGCCCTAAAAACCAATTTTTATCCTTTGTGTTTTTTCATTCTCAAACTCTCTTCTCCCACTCTGTTCGCTCGAACGCTTCCTGCAAACATTCCTTCTTTGCATGTGATGAGGATTTTGGCCTAGAAATCATAGGTAGCGCATCCACCAACATTTTTCATTTCTATTTATTTGTCATGATGGTTCTACTAATTTTCTTGTCTTATTTATTGTTAGAATAACTGAGAGGGGGGGTGAATCAGTGGCCTCAAAAATATTCCATTAAATTAACCCAAAAAACTTAGTACCATAATATTAATCCTCTAGTTATCTTTGGTCCTACAAGATGAATTCCTTGAAATAATCTTAAAAAATAACTACTACTCGGAGTTCACTGTTAAACCTTATTCTTACTTTTTACCGATTAGTAGTCTTTCATTTACCGAAATATAGTAAATTACTTAGTGTATACCAATCAATCCAGGTCTAGTTATGTGTAATACAAAACACTAAAGTAATGACTCATAAACACATTGACACATAGATTTTTAATGTGGAAACTATGTTAAGGTAAAAACCACTTGGGACCGGTAACCCAAAATTTTCACTCTTCTAAAGTGATCTCGGTGAAGAGCCAACCTTGTTAAAGGTTACAAGCACACTGTTAGGTGTGACCTTGTTAGAGGATTTAAATAGAATAGTTTATCACTTGATATCTGGAATCTCTATGCTATCTTCATGACCAAAATTTTTGATACTCCTTGGGATGTATCTCAATATATAAAGGATTGTTAATTCCTTCTCGGTTAAGATACTTTCTGATCCAATGGTTAAATTGAAACGGTAAAAGATTTGTTCACATATACAACTATACTTTGCAGATTTTCAGACCTATTGTAAGATCATAATACCTTTCTAATCAATGTTTCTTTTCAATACCTTTTCTCCACTTCTTTCTTCTTGGTGATGTTGTGCTTCTCTATTGCTCGGTGTCCACAGATGTAGCTCTGTTCTTCAACTTGATTGATCAAGTCTGAATGAAGTCTTTATTCTTTAGTTTTTCTTTAGCATCCTCTTATCTATTCACTCCCCTAATTCATAATGAATTATATTGTCTCTTTATAGACATGATTTAACCATTTCTAATCCCTTGAGTTTCTTGTTCTTGGCATGATCCACAATTCTAGCCTTTCTTTCTTTAAATCTTTACTTCAGTTTTATCTCATAGATATCTTCTTGACAACTGGAATAAAACTGCTTTAAAACTTTAGCTTATCTCTAGCTTTAAACTTGTCAATGAAAACAATGTTAACAACCAGTTAACTCCTTCTTTAGCTCTTGCCAGCTAATTCTTTTGTCTTTTCTGAACTTCAATTATTTTCAGTGTTTAACTCCTTGTTAGCTTGGTCAACACTTTAGTTCTCCTCGGGCATCTCCGTTGGGGTTATTTGTCCATTGGGTAACACTGTGTTTCTATCCATCGGTAATGCTTGTGATTCTTCTCATCAATAATTTTTGTCAGGTTTCTTCCTTGGGCATCACTGTGACTTTCCTCTCAGGTTTCTTTGTCTGTTGGGGTGCACTGCCCGTTGGTGTTTGTAGTCACTTAGTGCATACTAAAATTTTATGTATTACTAATAGCATAACCTTTATCTCTCTAGTTCTCTGAAGTCTTTGACACTATGTATATAACCAATTAGATTATATCAAGTTGACATCAATGACAATACAATACATTAATTGATTTAATGTCTTGCATAAACTTTTTTCATTTCGGTGATCATCAACTTAACAGCTTCAAACATTCAATCAATTATGGTTCTTCAATCTCTCTCTTTGGGATCAATGGAAACACACTACATACTACTAATACATTATGAAATATATCATTTGAAGTTCATCAAACTACCAAATTTATTGTTCTATAACTAATACAAATGTCTCGCTCTCGGTAAGCTCATATAACTTAGATTTGTTTCTTGCAGAGTACTTTCCTCAATCTTCAATCCCTTTACTGGATAGATGTGGTAGATTTTGACTTTGCCTCTCCCTCTGATGTAGAATCTTCTCTCTGATGTGTTCTCTCCCTTTGATTTTTTCTCTCCTTGATCATCTCTTTTTCCTTTGACATCAATTTCTCCCTTTGTATGTATTCTTTCCCTCGTGATGGATATTTCATATGTAAGCTCTCCCTTAGGATATTCTCTCCCTTACATATTACATCTCTTTACATCTCTCCCAAATATCCATATGTAATCTCTCCTATAGGATATTCTCTCCCTTACATATTACATCTCTTTACATCTCTCCCATTTGGATATAATCTCTCCCTTACAAGTTACATCTCTCCCTTTGACAACAATGCCAAAGTCATTCCTCTTTTTTTATTTAATATATTCCTTGAATTTCCTTTCCATGAGAAACACAGCTTTGTTTTAGCCATAAATATATTTGGTGTTTCATTAAGATTTGTACCTTTCTATGTACAGATGTATCTTTGCAGTCCATTTCTTTACTTGCATCGACATGAATGATCTTTTGATTTGTGTATAGGCTGATGCAATCTCCTAGTCAGCTTAGTGACCAATAGACAAGGGTCAAACCCCTAGTCTCTGTCTCAGGTATGAAAATTTATCTTTAGGCAATGGCTTGGTAAATATTTTACCTAATTGTTCCTTGGATTGAGTATATTGTAGTATCACTTCTTTTTCTTGCACTTGTTCTCTTAAGTAATGATACTTGGTAGCAATATGCTTAGTCTTCGCATGCATGAATGCATTTTTTGATATGTTAATTGCACTGGTATTATCACAATGGATAATCACTAGTTCAAGAATTTTCATATTCATACCTTCCATTAATTGTTTGATCCATGCAATATTTGAGCAGTTTGCAGCAGCAGCCATATATTTTGCTTCTGCAATAGATTGTGAGATGCATCCTTGCATCTTGTTGATCCATGTGACAATTCTGTCACCCATGAAGAATGCTCCTCCAGTTGTGCTCTTCATGTCATCTAAATTTTCATATAAATCAGAATTTGTATAGACTTGAAGCTCAAATTTTCCCTTTTTGTTATACCAGAGACCATAGTCCTCGGTATTCTTTAGGTATCTCAAAATTCTCTTGACAGTAGTCATGTGTGATTCTTTGGGATTAGCAGAGAATCTTGAAACTATTCCAACTACATGTGCTATATCTGGTCTATTATGAACAACATACATTATTTTTCCAATCATTGATCTATATAGGGTCTGATTTACCTCATTTTATTTGTCTTCCTTTGTCAACTTACATCCAGTTGTCATAGGTGTTCCAAATGGCTTGGAATCTTCCATCTTGAATATCTTCAACACTTCCTTGATGTATTTGGATTGTGTGATATATATGTCTGCATCTTGTTGAAGAATCTGTAGACCAAGAAAGAATTTGATCTCCCCAAACATAGACATCTCAAACTCTTTATTCATTTCATTAGAAAAATATTTACATAACATATCATTACCCCCAAATATTATATCATCAAAAAATATTTTAGCAATCAGAATGTTATCATCAGTATCTTCTTTTAAATGCAGATTGCTATTTTTACTTGTTCTTACAAATCCAATGCTTATGAGATAGGAATGAAGTCTTTCATACTAGGCTCTAGGTGCTTGTTTCAATCCATACAAGGCTTTATGTAGTCTACATACCATGTTTCTCTTGTCTGGATAAACAAACCCTTATGGTTGTTCAATGTATACCTCTTCTTCTAGTATTCCATTTAGGAATGCAGATTTGGCATCCATCTGGTATACCTTGAATCCTTCGAATGCAACATATAAGAAAGTAAAATTCTTACTCTTTCTAGTCTAGCAATGGTTTAAAAGGTTTCTCCATAATCAATACCTTCTTCTTGTGCATACCCCTTGCATACTAACCTTGCTTTGTTCCTTGTGACTTCTCCATTCTCATTCAGCTTGTTTTTGAATATCCATTTGGTATCGATGACATTCTTGTCGTCTGGTCTTGGTACTAGTGTCCATGTCTTGTTCTTCTCAATCTGTCCTATCTCTTCATTCATAGCACTGACCCATTCTTCATTTTCAAGTGTAGTATTAACAGATTTAGGTTTAAAATCACAAATTAAACATCTAGTGTTTAGTGACTTACTTCTTGTTCTCATTCCAGCCTTCTTGTCTCCTATGATCTAGTTCTATGGATAGTGTCTTCTGACATACTTGGAAATTTTCGGTTCAGCTCTGTGTCATTTTGATCATCATCTTGACCTTCATCATGATCTCCATCGCTCAGTACATCTTCTTGAGTATTTTCCTAATTTTTTGGTATTTGCAGCCTGATGCTTGGGTGTAATGTTCTATTTCTTGGGAGTGATACACTATTGCTCGGGAAGAGTGTCAAGTTCTTCATTGTAAACAAACCTTTTTTAGTCTTCTGGTTTTTTTCTTCTTTCCTCATCATTTTTCTCTGCATATACATCTACTTTGAAATTTGCACTTTCAATGATTTTGTTAGAGGACTTGTTAAGACATTTATAAGCCTTGCTTTTGGTGGAATACCCTAGAAATATTCCTTCTTCACATTTGGATTCAATCTTTCCACTTCTATCATCTTTCAAAATATAGCATTGACTATCAAAAATTTTGAAGTAACTTACATTGGGTGTGTAACCATACCATAGCTCATAGGGTGTCTTCTTGGTGTCTTTTTTTAATTGTACTATGTTCAATGTGTAGACAGCAATACTGATAGCTTACCTCCAGAAAGTTTGAGTGATGATTTTCTCAATCATTAATTTTCTTGCACAATCAATAATGGATCTGTTTCTCCTTTTAGCAATCCCATTTTGATGTGGTGTTCTTGGTGCAAAAACCTGTCTTTTAATTCCATGCTCATTGCAAAAGTTAGTAAATTCATCAGAAGTAAATTCCCCTCCTCTATCTGATCTTAAGCATTTTAATTCCTTATCACTTTTGTTTTTCTACCATAGCTTTATACCATTTAAACATCTTGAATGCTTCTAATTTTTCTTTTAAGAACATAATTGTCGTCATTCTAGAGTAATCATCTACAAAGAGAATGAAATATCTATCTTCGTAGTAACTCTTTGTTCTCGTAGGTCCACATAGGTCAGTATGGACTAATTCTAGAATAGCATCAAATGTATGGTTTTTTCTCTTGAAACTAGACTTTGTCATTTTACCTTTTTGACAATTTTTACACATGATGTGGTTGGGCTTTGACATTCTCAGTAAGCCTCTTACTTTCCTTTTATTGCTTATCTTAATCATGTTCTCAAAATTCACATGAAATAATTTCTTATGCCATAACCATATGTCTTTATTTCTAGCCATTAAACAAGTGGTTTTAATGTTATCAAGATAGAATAGGTTACCTTTTGTCTATTCACCAGTTCTAATCAACCTTCCTAATTCATTGAAGATCTTTGCCTTCTTATTCTCAAATGCTACTCGGTGACCTATGTTATTCAGATGTGAAACACTTAATAGATTATAATTAAGTCCTTTTACCCAGTAAGCATTTTCACATTTGATCAGGTTATTCAACATTATGGTTCATTTACCTTCAACTAGACAAGGTGAGTCATTACCCATTCTTACTGATCCAACATTATAGTATTCAAAAGTTTCAAAATTTTGTTTATCGCCGGTCATGTGGTGAGTGCAACCACTATCTATAATCTAGACATCGTTCTTAATAACCTTAGATATGAGTGTAGACTCAACATACCTTTCTTCTTCATCAAAATCATCCTTCATGGATATAAATACCATCTCAATGTCTTTATCAGTGTAGTCTTGGGTATCTCTTCTGTCAAATTTTTGGTTGCTTCAGTAATCTCAATCATCACCTCTATCAAACTTCTTTTCATATGATCTATCATTACTTCTGGCATCTTTTCTTCTGTTAGGACATCTTGTAGCAAAGTTTCTAATCTCTTTACAATTAAAACATACAAGTGGTAATTTACCTTTGTATCTACCTTTTCCTCTTTGCAATCTTCTTTCCATTAATGCTTCAATATCATCAAGTCCTTGGTCATCACTATCACTTTCACTATCATTCCTCATAGTGTTTTTATGACTTGACTTACTTATTTTCAAAGAAGATTTAAATGTAGACTCTATAGATGGTAAGACATTGTTACCAAATTTATTCATCTCAAATGAAATCAGTCTACCAATTAGAATATCTAGAGTAACATTATTGTTTTCTACTGCTCTCATTTATTGTATAGCAGATACTCTAATAGTATATACAGGTGGTAAGGTTCTTAGGATTTTACTAACCACTGTCTCTTCTTCAAGTATACCTCCAACTCCTCAGATAGCATTGACTACCTCTTTTATTCTGCAGCTGTACTGAGTGATATTTTCTCCTTCTTTCATCCTTAGGTCATCAAACCTCCCTCTTAGGCTTTATTCCTTGGCTCTAAGTACATTAGCATCTCCTCCATGTACCAGCTTCAATTTGTCCCATATTTTCTTTGTAGAGGTGCACTTTTTGACATTCAAATTCAGCATAGAAGAGTGAGGAAGAAAGATCTATCATCATGCAATTGTGCTCATTCTTTTCTCTCAATTGATCAAGTTTGTGGGGTCTTGTAGACAACACATATTTAGTATCCAATTATTAAGTAACATCATTTCCAATACCTGATAGGTGGAGTCTTATTCTGCTTTTACATGATGCAAATTTGTCCTTGTTCAACTTGGGCACATCTTGTTCGCTCATCTTGTGATCTTTTTCTTAGGTATTGAAACCTTCCTTCCAATAACACAAGCTCTGATACCAATTATTAGAATAACTAAGAGGGGGGTGAATCAGTGGCCTCAAAAATATTCTAATAAATTAACCCAAAAAACATAGTACCACAATGTTAAACCTCTAGTTATCTTCAGTCCTACAAGATGAATGCCTTGAAATAATCTTAACAAATAACTACTTCTTGGAGTTCACTGTTAAACCTTATTCTTATTATTTACCAATTAGCAGTCTTTCATTTACCGAAATACAGTAAATTACTTAGTGTATACCAATCAATCCAGATTTAGTTATGTGTAATGCAAAACACTAAAGTAATGACTCATAAACACCTTGACACATGGATTTTTAACGTGGAAACCTTGTTAAGGTAAAAACCACTTGTGACCGGTAACCCAAAATTTTCACTCTTATGAAGTGAGCTCGGTGAAGAGCCAACCCTTTTTAAGGTTACAAACACACTGTTAGGTGTGGCCTTGTTAGAGGATTTAAATAGAATAGTTTGTCACTTGATATATGGCATCTCTATGCTATCTTTATGACCAAAATTTTTGATACTCCTTGGTATGTATCTCAATATATAAAGGATTGTTAAGTCCTACTCAGCTAAGAGACATTCTGATCCAATGGTTAAATTGAAACGGTAAATAATTTGTTCACATATACAACTATACTTTGTAGATTTTCAGATCTATTGAAATATCATAATACCTTTCTGATCAATGTCTCTTTTCAATTCCTTTTCTCCACTTCTTTATGCTCGGTGATGTTGTGCTTCTCTTTTCCTCAGTGTCCACAGAATTAGCTCTATTGTTCAGCTTGATTGATCAGGTCTGAATGAAGTCTTTCTTCTTCAGTTTTTCTTCAGCATCCTCTTTTCTATTCACTCCCTTAATTCATAATGAATTATCTTGTCTATTTATAGACATTATTAAACCATTTCTAAGTCTTTGACTTTATTTTTCTTGGCATGATCTGCAATTCTAGCCTTTATTGCTTTAAACCTTTACTTCAGTTTTATCTTGTAGATATCTTCTTGACAACTGGAATAAAACTTCTTTAAAACTCTAGTTTATCTCTAGTTTTAAACTTGTCAATTAAAACAATGTTAACAACCATTTAAATCCTTATTTATCTCTTTCTAGCTAAGTCTTTTTTCATTTCTGAACTTCAATTCTTTTCGGTGTTTAACTCCTTGTTAGCTCGGTCAAGACTTCAGTTCGCCTCGGGCATCTCTGTCGGGGTTGTCTGTTTGTTGGGGTTGTATGTCCTTCGAGTAAAACTTTGTTTGTGTCCGTTGGTAATGCTTGTGATTCTTCTCATCGGTAATGCTTTTTGGGTTTCTTCCTCAGGCATCACTATGACTTTCCTCTTAGGTTTCTCTATCTGTCGGGGTGCACTGCCTGTTGGTGTTTGTAGTCACTTAATGCATACTAAAATTTTATGCATTACTGATAGCATAACATTGATCTCTCTAGTTCTCTAAAGTCTTTGACACTATGTATATAACCAATTAGATTATATCAAGTTGACATCAATGACAATACAATACATTAATTGATTTAATGTCTTGCATTAACTTTCTGCATTTCGGTGATCATCAACTTTGATGAGCTATAACAGATTGAATGTTTGAAGATGTTTATTTGATGATCACCAAGTCATAGAAATTTTATGCAAGACATTAAATCAGTTAATGTATTGTATTGTCATTGATTTCAACTTGATATAATATGTATGGTCATGGACATACTGCCAAAGACTTCAAAGAATCGATGAATCAAAGGTTATGCAATCAGTAATGCATATAAGTCAAGTATTCACAAAGTGATTGTATACACCAATGGAGTGCACACCAATGGTCAGAGTAAATCAAAGAGAGAAAAGTCACAGTGTTACCCGATGAGAAAATGCACAGCATTACCAATGAGAAAAGTCATAGTGTTTCCCGATGAGAAAAGAATAGAGTAACCCGACGGATAGAATTATAGTGTTTCCCGACAGACGGAGATCCTGAAGACAACTTAAGTCACACTGATGGAAGAGTCAGTTATCACTGATGACTAACTGAAGTATTAACCGACATAACAGAGAGTTCAGAAATGACAAAATGCTTAGCTGTCAAGAGCTAAAAATAGACTTAACTAATACTTATCATTGTTTTAATTGACAAGATAAATCTGGAGATAAGTAAAGTATTTGAAGATGCTTTGTCCAGTTGTTAAGAAGATCTCTACGAGATAAAACTAGAGTTTTTATTTAAATCTAATTGGCGAGAATTGTGGATCACGCCAAGATCAAGAAAATCAAGAACCTAGAAATGATGATATCATGTCTATAAAGAGATAACGTAATTCATTACGAAGGTGGTGAGGGGAGTGACAAGAGAATAGATGTTGAAGAGATTCTGAAGGAGAAGAAAGTCTTCATTCATACCTGATCAGTCAAGCTGAGTAAAGAGCTAAATTCTGCAGACACCGACTATTGCAGGTCAAAAATCTTTTGATTAAATTTTTCTCAAAGTAACATGTAAAGTGTCAGGTTGTATATTGAATCTTGAACCTCAAACTCAATGTTTAAAGTTCAAAGTTCAAAATCCCATTTACATTTCTCATCCCCTCTTAAGCTTGCGTCCTTTTATGTCTTGGCATCACAATTTTTAACGTCTTAAATCTTGAACCATAACTTGTTGGGTTCATAATTCATTTTCCCCTCACACGTCATGCGTCAGTTCATCATATTTATTATCTGTGTCAATTCGTGGCTAAAGGCATGCGAGATCTTGAACTTTGAACTTTGTGCTTCACAATTCAATGTTCAAGATTCAAAAATGAAATAATGATCAGACACACTCGGCATGTGCCAAATTTTTCTCGCATTTATGAAATTGATTTCTGAAAAGATGGGGAGTGACATCAACTTAGCTAAAAGTATAGTTTACTCAAGTAAGAAGTAAATGCGATGGGACGTGGCCAGCTATTGGCGGCGGGAATCATTGATTCATGGTAAGTAATCATAATTACTAAAAAGAGGCAATTTAAATGTATGTATTAAGCTTTCCGTTCTTTTCCATTTTTGTTTTCACCTTCTATTGGAAAGCTAGATGGGACAAAAGATCTTTGAAGGTTTTTCTCTGCAAGCGGAAGTGTTGGCATCGATGAGTCTCAAAGTATTTTCTCTCATTTTCCTTTCTGGTTATTAAGAATTACATGCTTTAGGAAAGGAAATTTCCATTGTTTCGTATCTTTTTCCCGAATCAGTAGTGCTAGGAATTATCATGGGTAGTTCTAGTAAGTAGGCCCTACAGGCCAGATTCGTAAAGGAGAACAAGTTTTCTCCAATAAGTAGTTGTTTACCAGAGATGGGAGATACAGTTCTTGTCAACGATGACATTGCAGAGATTGTTCACAGAGTTAGAAATGCCAAAGTCGAGACTATATTAGCCAAAATCATTGAAAGCAATTTGTTGGAGGCTGTTGGTTTTCCTGAAGTGACTCCGTTCCCTGAATTGTTGATGGAGTGTCGAAATAGGTATGACAGGGTAAATAAATGTATCTGCCATCCTTCTAGAGAAATGTTGGTATCTATGAACCGAAAAACAATAATGGTGGCCCTAAGAATTCCCCCTGTAGAGACTTACGTCACCTGCAATTTTGAGAAAGCTAAAGAAGATTGTCTCCACAATTTCAAGGATTATAGTAATAACATAGCCAAAGACTGGTTATCCAAAGTTGAAAGAGGAGGTTCCAGACTTCCCAAGCCTCTAAAAAAGGACCATTTGGTAAGAGAGGTGAGAGATATTGTTGTCATGTTGAACAGACTGAGGGGAAAACCTAACAACATAATGTGGGAGGACTGGATGTATATCCTCATTCAAACCATTCTGACTGATGGAAAATATGTTGATTGAGCGGAAGTAAGAGTAAAAAATCTAGATGAAGAGTTGTCCCAGTCTATGGAAGCTTCTAATTTCTACATGTTCTCATATCTGTTCTATGTTCTAGCCATCTGTAGAAATTGGGAGGGATTACCTTATCAACCGTGGAAAGATGACACGATGACCTATGAGTACCATTCTTATCTATAGAAGGAGAATAACCTAAGAAATTTCCAGAGGGTGCAAGATACGCTCCTAGCTAAGCTGGTCTTTGAGCTAAGAGCAATAATAAATTGCAGAATGTTTGAAGAGGCTATGGAGTTGATTAAGGTTTATGGTAGTTTCTTTGTTCAATTCCCCACCTTTAGTTACTTAAGGGTAGGAGGCTTTAGTGGTGAACCTATAAATCTCCCATGCTATTGTCTAGATAAGTACAGTCTACTAGAAATATGCATGCAAATTATTCAGGTTAGATTGAAATTCAAGCTTAAAAGAGGAGTAGGTTCATTCTTTCCTATTGATTTGGGACACTATTGCCTTAGATTCACACATGGTATTCCTTCTCCTTATACCGAACTAAAATTATTCAATCTCCCTTATTATCAAAGCCGCAACTATTTTGACAGCAAGAAGTTTGTGGCGAACCATTTCAAATTAGATGTCACCTTCCTACATCAGTTGGGTTTGGAAGACTATTGGGCTGACTGCATTGATGAATTTGAGGTTGTGAAAAGAATGCATTCCTAGTTTTCACTGGATCAGATTATTACCCTACAAATACCTTTTAAAATTAAAGGGCTTGACACTGATGTGGAAGAGGATGTGACAGAAGCTGAATGTATAAAACAAAATAATGAAGCAGTGGCCAGGAAAATAGATTGGGGAAGAGAGGAGGTAGATGATTTGAATGCTATTTCTGAAAATGTGTTCAAAAGAATAGACAAGTGGTCGAAGGAAATAAGCAAGAAAAAGAAATGGGAAATCCCTGTCTCAGTAACCAGGAAGAGTATAAGAATTTTGAAACTCACCACTTCTTCCACTATTACTAATAAAAATGAGGAATTGTTTTCTGCAAGTGAATCCAAAACAAGAATTGAAGATCATACTAAAAGGGGAGAAATAAACCCTATACAATCCCTGAGGATTACAAGAACTAGGAGCAAAAGGAAAGAAAAGGCAAAATTGATCCCCTGCATTACAGTTGACTCTGAACAGGAAGAGAGTGGAAAATAGCCTAAGAAAAAGGTTTAAATGGATAAGAGTCCATCAAGCCCTCTAAAGATTCAAATAGCAGGGGAAGGCCACCAAAAATTATCAATATCACCCCTTCCACTGATGCTCCTACACCAAAGAGTCCCAACTGGTTGGGGCTTTCGGTTAATAAGAAAAGGAGCATTGTTCCAATATCGACTCCTATTGGAGATCTAGTTGCAAATATCTCAAGAAAACCCCAAGAGGTAAGGAGCCAAAGGTAGAAGCCATGGTCGATGTGGATACTAAGACAGGACATTGGATGGCAGAGATATTCAAACCAAACTTAGATAAAACCAGTGATGAGGTTATAGAAAGTGATTTCCATATAGAAAAGATAGATCTAGGCATGTCCACCAGGGTAACTGACTTAAAAATCTTTGATTCAGCCAATAATAAAATCAATCACCAAGTGAAAAAGGATGTTGAGGATAAGATCAAATTGAAGCAAGCCCTTTGTGAAATGGCCAAGTATATTCAGAAGCTTCATAATCCTCTGCCTCAGCCATTGACAATGGTCCCTTTTGATTTGGATGTAAAGTCCCCTGAAAGTTAGAAATTCCTAGACTAGGTACCCAAGGATAGATCAATATCAACAGCCTTCTTCAAATGGATGGACAAGGTAAATGAAGAAATTACTAGGTTTGCTAGTGATTTTGATAATGTGATGACAAAAGCTAAACAATTACTTAATATAGTAGAAAATGATGTGGAGTTGTGAAAAAAGAAAAGGGGGAATTAGAAATTGAGATGCATAATATGGAGAATGTTTATACCTATGGTATAAATAAGTTTATTTCTGAAAAGGCAGTGCCTGGAATGGATGAAAATTCACTGTTCGTGGTCAAAGTGAATTTGGAATGGGAAAGTTCATTATATGAAAGGGTGATAGAAGACTCATCTCAGATAATTGAAGCCCAGATCAACCCGAGAGACACCTTACTGGCACAAAATGAATGTACAGGGAAGATCATCAGACTAGAGAATGAAGCTAGTGGTGAAATGTCTAAGGTGTTTCCCTACTTCCATAAAAAGTTGGAAAACTTGAAAGCTGCCAAAGAAATCAAGATGACTGATCATTCGATCCTAGCTCATATGGAATCAGCGGTGGTCTACGGTGATGAACATCTAAAGGTGATTGCAAACAAAACCCAATAGACATAGCACTTCAAAGATGTTTGGTTGCAAAGGTTTAAAGCAGCTTCCAAACCAAACCAAAAGCTGAGACAGAATTTATCCGTGGTGTTCAAGGAATGGAAGAGAATGAAAAATGCCATGAACACCAATGCTGGAGCTATAGTTGGTCAATCAGCCATTTAGTTTCATAATTAGTTTTCTATTTTAGTTCATTTTTGAAGTTCTTTCTTTTTTTTTGAGGCAGTTAGCTTTTAAAACTGAATTAAGCCCTGCGTGGCTATATATGATATTTTGGACGACCATGTGAGGGTTGGTTCTCTGGAAAAGAAACTTGGTTTATTATCTGTTTTGTTTTTAAGTTATTCCTGTGGTAAAGATACTAGATATTTTCAAATATATGGATATATGTTATCAGTTGGTAATATAAGAAGATTTTATCATTTTGTGGATCAGTTGGTCTGTCGGAATGCATGGTTTTGATTTCATTTCAAATTGAATGAACATGTTGTTATGATCTGTGAAAAATATATTTTGGATTTAGTCAATAATCTTTTAAGATCTATTATCCTAATGAATCGCCCATTCTTTTGTTATTTTTCTGATTAAGGTTTGATTCAGTTGGCTCGTATATCTTATTGATCTTCAAAATCTCTAAATAGTTAATCAATTATCTATGGTGATGTGAATCGCAGCCTTTCATGCTTTCTAGTCAAAAGTATACTTCAAAAATAGATGTTTCTGAATAAAAGGTTTTATTGAAAATTCTTCTTGTTTAAGGCAGTTGCACCTTTGAATGTAGAGAGTGTGGTTGTGAGTGACTCACTCAATTGTTAGTGCATTTCTTTCCTTTTTGTATTCGGTTTTTAAGAGTCTTTGATAGTTATATTTCAAGAAGGAAAAATATGTTCACTAACAGATTTTTGGTGACTCCGCTGGGGAACGTGTTTAAAAAGATCAATATGCATTTTTGTTTCCAAGTGAGAGAAGATCATGGTATTGCCTATTGATACAATACCAGGTGAAGAATAAATTCCCCCTATCCTTCAACCTGACTTACACTTTTTAGATACTCAAGAAGACATTATTTCTGATTTAGCTATTTTGGCCTGGAATGTAAGGGAAAGTGATCAGCAATATCAGCAGGTTCGATTGGTGATAGAGGAGGAAGAAGAGATTAGGGAGTGGTTGAGAGGACTTCCTATAGCACAAGAAGCTACAGTGGTGGACAGAGCAGCTCAAGACCCACAAGGACCCTAAACCTGGATTCTCGTCCTTATACCAGGTCTCAGAGGAGAGAAGGTATCTTTGATAAGTTTTATCAAGATTTGCAAAATTTTTGCTTTCCTATTACCGTTACCCCTAAGAAGAAAGCAAAAATTAGGCCTTCCTATCCCCCCAAAGTTTCCCCTGAAGCATCTTCAAGTCAACCCAATTGGCAAGCTTTAACATTGTCTGGTACTTAAATTCCTCCCATTGTAACCATCTTCTCGACTTCATGTTAGTAATAACTGAGAGGGGGGGTGAATCAATGGCATCAAAAAATTATCCAATTTAATCCACTAATCAATACTTCACAAATTATTAAGTCCCAACAAGATGCATACCATTGAAATATTTGGAACAAATAACTGTCTGTCGGTTTACCTTGTCTGTCCTTATTCTCTTTGATAACCGATAAGCAGTAAACTGTATTTACCGATACTCAGCAAATATGCAGAGTATACCAGTCAATCCATAAATGCATATGTAGAATGTATAATAGTAAAGTAATAAATCAAGCACATATAACACAAGGATTTTAATGTGGAAACCCTGTTAAGAGAAAAACCATTGGGACCGGTACCCCAAATTTTCACTCTTCTGAAGTGAGCCATGTTAGGAGCCAACCCTATTAAAGGTTACAAACACACTATTAAGTGTGACCTTGTTAGAGGATTTTCAATACATAGGTTGTCACT
>MU225923.1:2720586-2764509 GCA_018584345.1 Thuja plicata
CTTGAATCAGTCTCATGACTGTCAATAGGCTTTATGCAAATCTTACTACCATCCTTGAATCAGCCTCCTTCTTAGACTGTCAATAGGCTTTAGATAAGACCGGTGCTACTATCATGAGTCAACCTTCTGGTAATATGTTAGGATATACCTCAATTACAAAAGACTATCAAGTCCTGCTCTGTTAAGAGACTTAATGCTTCAATGGTTAAACTGAAACAAAATGACCTGTTTCTAATGCAACTTAATTGCAGATTTTCAAATCTATTTACTTAAAATATATTTCTGATCAATGTATCAATACAATTCCTTTGTACTCATCTCTGTCTGCTCTGTGATTTTGTGCTTCTCTGTCTGTCGGTGTCAAATTCTTTAGCTCTCCCTCAGCTTGATTGATCAGGACTGCATGAAGTTAATCCTTCATCAGTTTCTCTTCAGCATCTTCTATCAGTTCACTCCCCCGTGTATCTAATTTCTTATCGACCACCTCTTAGAATTAATTATGCTTGTCTCTTAAATAGACATGATTTTCTTAATTCTAGGTTCTTGATTCTTGATTCTTGGCGTGAAAAATAATCTAGCCAATTTGATTTATGGCTTTAACTCCTAATTTATCTCATAGTTATCTTCTTGCCAACTATACAAATCACTTAACTTAATTGTGTTTGAATAAAACAAATAAAACAATTAGTTAAGTCTATCCTTTAGCTCTGCCAGTTAGATATTTTGTCATTTTTTGATCTCTCTGTTCTGTCGGTCAAATCTGTAGTTCATCACCGATGACAACTGCTAGTTCCGTTGGTGTCGCTTCAATTAGCTTTGGAATCTCCATCCATTGGGCATCATTGAATCTTTCTCATTGGGAAACACTATGTTTAGCTTCGTCAGGCATCCTTTGATTCTGCTTCATCAGGAAATACTGTGTTCTGCTCATCGGGCATCATTGTGAATTTTATCTTTGTCTTTATCGATGGTGTGCACTCCGCTGGTGTATTCTATCACTTAGTGAATACTTGACTTTTATGCATTGCTGAAAGCATAACCTATATTCCATTGGTTCTCTAAAGTCTTTGGCATTATGTATATAACCATACAGATGATATCAAGTTGACATCAATGACAATACAAACCATTAACTAATTTAATGTCTTGCATTATCCTCAACTTACTATAGTCAACCTTTTAATCAGTTACATGTCATCACTTCAATCATGGCCCAGCCTTGGGGAGTGGTAGTAGGTCCTCTAAATGTAGGAGGAAACCATCCCTTACCAAAAGAGGCTAGAGATGTATTACCTAAATTCTATGGCAATGGTAAAGTTTTTGTAGACAACCATTTGAACGCTTTCAATACTGCTTGTGGGATTTTAGCTGTCCAACATGAAGATGTTGCAATTAGGTTATTTGTACAAACCCTTGTTGAATCTGTAGCTAACTAGTTTTACCATTTTCCGAATGGTCATATTACCGATTGGTACTCAATGAAAATGGCCTTTGAAGCTCGTTTCAAATTTGCTAAAGATGGACACTCTCTCTTGCTCCAATTGTCCCAATTAAAGAAGGAGATGCATGAGCCTATGAGGGAATTCATGGCCAAAGTCAACAAGATCCTATATGAGATCCCTAATGCTAAAAGACCGAATGGTGAAAATCAAAAAGAATTCTTTGTCAATGCAATGCCTCCTGACATAAGCTATCAATTGAGACGGGATAGGGTGGCTAATATAGCTACAGCCCAAAACCTTGTAGTAGAACTTGAAGATGACCTCATAACAATAAGAAAATAGAGAAGAGATGTTCAAACATCAACAAATCAAGCCTCTAGTTCTATCTCTAGTGACCCAATAGTATAGAGATTAGTTAATGATATGACTTCCCTAAAGAGACAGAAGCCAAAATCCCCTCCTGCTCCATACCAAGATGTTCCTCACAGATATCCAAGTCAAGGGATAGGAAATTATGGGAAATCATCAAATGCTCTGTCATTCCAGCAAAGACTACAAATTGAGCCCCCTCCTGTAAAATGGAATATGTGTATTTTTCATTTGACTAATGAACATGATGGAGATTCATGTCCTGAGATGGTGCGATACAAATAGCTAGAAGCTAACAAAGAGAGTATTCAGGAGATCCCTACTGATGAAGAAAACTCCGGAGGACCTGGCAACTCTGTAAGTTACTACCCAGAGTATGAGTCTAATTCTGATCGTGGTGGTGATATTTTAATTAATCTAGAGGAACCTTCTTGCTCTGTGCTCACCAGGGGTCAACAAGGAAGCAAAAGTACCAATCGAGTCTCGCATCCATTTCAAAATAAAAGAGAAAAGGAGCATGTAAATACAAGTGGCAGCTCAAAGATAGATGAAAAAGTAGGACTGGAGGTAAAGACTCTAAAAAAATAAGACCCTAATTCTTCCTTTGATTTTGTTAATTTTTGTAAATCTTCCAAGATTCAGATTTCTCCTGTTGAATAGTTGAAGTTAAATCCCAATGAGTTGGATAAATTAGTGAATTTTGTAAAAGGGTCACCTCCTGAAGTTTTAGCAAATCAAACAAATACTATGTCTGCTCACAAAACTCCTATAAACAAGAATTCCATTTCCCTTAAAAAAGTTCAAACTACCCTTAGTCAAGAATCCAAAGAACCTGCTCAATTTTTAGGTAAACCAGAACCTTTCTATGTATCTATGTTCATGCATGGTCATAAACTTAGTAACTGCAACATAGACTCAGGGGTGTCAGACAATATAATACCTTCATTTGTAGCAAAAGCCCTAGATTTTCCCTTAACAAAGACCTTTAGCAAATGTTACTCGATGGATTCTAAACAAGTCCCATTACTTGGTCAAATCAAAGATGCTCAAGTTTCGTTAGCTGCCTATCCCAATAAAAGGGTAAATTTAACCATCCTTGTGGCTAACATACCTGCTAGCTATGGTATGCTCTTAAGTCAAACCTGCTGCCAGGATTTAGGAGGAGAAATTAAATTAGATTGGTCATGATAAATAATCCCCATTGGAAATCAGAAGGTAATCTTACAACCTGAGACCAAGTCAAAATATACTTTCTTCCCATTTGAAGATCCCAGAGCTCAGATCTTATACCAAGAAATAGATTATGCTAATTATGTGATCTTACCTGAAGAAGATGTTGCAGAGTTGAACCTCCCAAAAATTAAGGAGTTTGGATTCTTGAGTTTGATGGGAGCTTCTCCTCTACAATTTTAGGTGTAGGAGTAGTTTTGATATCTCCCGTTGGTGAGAAGTTTCCTTTTTCTTTTAAACTAGAATTCGAGAATACAAACAACACCGCTGAATATGAAGCATTTTTTCTCAGTATTCAAGAAGCGAAGAAGAAAAGTTTCAAAATTTTGAAAGCTAAAGGGGATGCTGAGTTAATCGTAAAGAAAGTGAGAGGAATATATGTAGTAAGGAAAAAGTGGATGAATCATTATAGAAATAGGGTTTGGGATGAAATTGAAATTTTTGAGGCATTTGCAAATGAGGCAGTCCCTAGAGAGCTAAATTCTAGAGCAGACATCCTTGCCGGTTCTGCAGCATTACTAATTCCCCATCCTGACTTTGACAACAATCAGTATACTATAGAGCTAGTTCAATGACCTAGTGTGCCAGACAATGCTAATTCTTGGAAAGTCTTCAGTGACGATGCTCATGTGTTGACATTCTTACAGGGTATTGAAAAATTATCCCCAGTATTTTTTGAATGTTCATAATTCAAGTGTCAGGAGTTTTTTGCAGATGAACAGGTGAACAAAAGGGAAGATATTGTGCAATTGAAGGGAAACCATATCCCTAAGGGCCTCGTAACAATGGAGAACATGTTTGACCATGGTGACTATTTTATCGGTCAAACTGAAGAGACCAGTGGTAAGCAATCTGATGATTTTGAGAAAATAAATATAGGTAGTGATGAAAATCCCAGATATGTGAATCTAGGCACTTGTTGTAACCCAGAAGAAAAGGTTTTGTTCACAAAATTATTGAAAGAGTTCAAAGATGTGTTTTCCTGGTCATATGAAGACTTGAAGGATTTTAAAATTGGACAGTTTCAACATCACATCCCATTGAAACCCGATGCCAAACCCTTCAGGCAAAAACTGAGGAACTATAATCCTAGGGTCTCTGATGCCATTTTTAGAGAAGTGGAAAAAATGCTGAGTGCTAGAATAATATACCCAATTCACCATTCTACCTGGGTTGCAAAGATAGTACCAATTCACAAGAAAAATTGTGAAATCAGAATCTGTGTAGATTTTAGAAACTTGAACCAGGCCAGTCTAAAAGATAACTTCGCTCTTCCCAACATGGATCACATTTTGCAGATGGTTGTAGGTTTTGAAATGATGTCGATGCTAGATGGTTTTTTAGGGTACAACCAAATCAGTGTAAACCCTAGAAATCAACATAAAATGACATTTACTACTCCTTGGGGTACATTCGCATATAATCGAATGCCATTTGGCTTGATTAATGCAGGAGCTACCTTTCAGCATGCCATGAATTCCTCTTTTGGTCACATGTTGAACAAGATAATTGTAGTATACCTTGATGACTTAACCATTTTCTCTCATAAGAGGAAGAAACATGCAAAAGATTTGAAGCTCATTCTGCAAGAGTGTAGAAATCAAGGGTTATCACTAAATCCCAAGAAATCTGTCTTCTGTGTGACAGAGGGAAATTTATTGGGTCATATAGTCTCAAGAGAGGGAATAAGATTGACCCTAAAAGGGTTTGAGCAATACAACAATTGTGTTTTCCCTCTAACGGGAATGGAATAAGATCTTTCTTCGGGAAATTAACTTCTTGAGAAGATTTGTACCTTAATTATCTGAAATGAATAGGCCTATGGTAAACGTGTTAAGTGAAAAAAAAAGTTTCAAATGTTCTAAAGAGGCCAAGAAATCTTTTGATGAAGTAAAGAAGGCGATTTCTCAAGCTCTGGTACTGGCTCACCTAGATTTCCACAAAGATTTTATAATACACTGTTATGCCTCAGAACATACCATGTCTAGCATCCTATTGCAGAAAAATGAAGCGGGTGAAGATGTCCCCATTTCCTTCATGAGTGTGTTGTTTAATAAGCATGAGTTAAAGTATTCTCCCACAAAAAATCAAGCTTTTGTAGTGGTAAAAGTTGTCAAGCAGTTTCGATACTACATCCTTCATTCGCACTCTACAGTCTACGACCTGAATTCTACTGTCAAGAGTATTTTAACTCAATAGGAGGTGTCTATGAATAATAGAGAAACATGGGTAGCAAAAGTGCAAGAGTTTGATTTAGAAATCAAACCTACCAAATTAGTAAGGCGTCAAGGACTTTGCAGGTTGATTGCGGAAAATGATGATGAATCAGAAGATAACATTCCCTTGTCTTCGTTTACTGGACTAAAAGATGCATGGTTCTCAAATGTAGCCTTTTATTTAACGTATGGAGAATGTCTAGATCACCTGACTACAAAATAAAAAAGGAATTTAAAATTAAAATCAGTAAAGTATGTTATTTTTGATGATGTATTATACAAACAAGGCTTAGACAAGATGTTCCTCTGGTGCATTGATGAAGATCAGCAAAAGAAACTGCTTCAATCCTTTCACAACAAAGATTGTGGTGGACACTTCTCCTCCTTAATAACAGCATTCAAGATACTAAGGAACTGTTACTATTGGCCTGGACTATTCAAAGATGCTTACAAGTGGGTAGCACAGTGCGAAAAATGTAAGCTATTCTCTGGAAAACCTCATTTGGCAGCCTTACCATTAAGGCATGTGGCTATTGAAGAACCATTTAAGCAATGGGGTATAGACTTCATAAGACCTATAAATCCTCCTTCAAGTGTGGGTCATACTCATATTCTCACCACAACAGACTACTTTACTAAATGGGCAGAAGCCATTCCTGTAAAAAAAACCACTTCAGAAATAGTCTGTTCCTTCCTGAAAGAAAATATTTGGGTAATATTTGGAGTTTTGGCAAAGATAGTAGCTGACAACGCACAAAACTTCTCCTCTTTTCAAATGTAGATTTTATGTTACGATAATGCAATTCAATTGTCACACTCATCTGACTACTTTCCTTAGGGCAACGGTCAGGCCGAATCAACTAACAAGAATTTGATTTCTATAATGAAGAAGTTAGTTGATGAAAATTCTAGAGACTGGCACAAAAGGTTGCACAAAGAACTATGGGAAAATTGCACTTCACCAAAAAGAGCCATAGGAATATCACCTTTTGAACTGGTATATGGTGTAGAAGCTCAGATTTCTCTCCCATTAGAACTAGTTGTTGCTAAGTTACAAAAGGTGATTGAAGACCAACATTTCCACAATGGTCTGGAGAAAAGGATCATGTATTTGTGCAAGATTGAAGAGGAACGAGAGAATATTGTAGATCACATCACTAATCACCAAGCTAGGGTGAAAAATATCTTCGACAGAAGAGCTCGACCCAGGAAGTTCATGACAGGGGATAAAGTTTTGATGTGGGACAAAAGGCGAGAACCCTGAGGAGCACACAACAAGTTTGAGTCATTATAGAAAGGACCCTTTGAGATTAGCCAAGATCTCGGTCTTAACTCTTTTAGATTGAAGTATGTTGATGGAATAGAAATTCCCTTGTCCTTTAATGGGAAAGATCTCAAGCTTTATGAGCTGTAATTTTTTGGTCTCTCATGTACATATTGTTTTGTTGTGTCTTAGGTTAGTTTTTGTTTTCTTGTAGGCCTAGTTTTGTGCAGAACCAGAGACTTTTGGAGTTCGTTGTTTCGTCCCTCACGGTCCTATCCCCAGTTGGACATACCTATTGCAGGTCAAAAATATTTTGATTAAATTTTTCTCAAAGTAACATGTAAAGTGTCAGGTTGTATATTGAATCTTAAACCTTGAACTCAATGTTCAAAGTTCAACATCATGTTTCCCGCTGTGCAAGTTCGTGCTCGTTTTATCAGTCGGTAAGTTTTGCAAGCCCGCGTCAGATGTGTAACATAATATTAAATTGTGAACCTTGAACTCACTAGTTCAAAGTTCAAAGTTCAACTTCCCATTTTACATTTGTCATCCCCTCTTAAGCTTGCATCCTTTTATGTCTCAGCATCACGATTTTTAAGGTCTTGAATCTTGAACCATAACCTGTTGGGTTCATAATTCATTTTCACCTCACACATCATGCGTCAGTTCATCATATTTATTATCTATGTCAATTTGTGGCTAAAGGCATGTGAGATCTCAAATTTTGAACTTTGCACTTCACAGTACTATGTTCAAGATTCAGAAATGCAATAATGATCGAACACACTTGGCACGTGCCAAATTTCACTCACATTTATGAAATCGATTTATGAAAAGATGGGGAGTGACATCAACTCAACTAAAAGGATAGTTTCCCTGAGTAAGTAGGAAATGCGATGGGACATGGCTAGCTATTGCCGGTGGAAATCATTGATTCATGGTAAGTAATCATAATTACTGAAAAGAGGCAATTTAAATGTATGTATTAAGCTTTCCTTTCTTTTCCATTTCTATTTTCAACTTCTGTTGGAAAGCTAGACAAGACGGAAGATCTTTGAAGGTTTTTCTCTGCAAGCGGAAGTGTTGGCATCGATGAGTCTCAAAGTATTTTCTCTCATTTTCCTTTCTATTTTTTAAGAATTATATGTTGTAGGAAAGGAAATTTCCATTGTTTTGTATATTTTTCCCGAATCAGTAGTGCTAGGAATTATCATGGGTAGTTCTAGTAAGTCAACCCTACAAGCCAGATTAGTAAAGGAGAACAAGTTTTCTCCTATAAGTAGTTGTTTATTAGACATGGGAGATATAGCTATTGTCAACAACGAAATTGCAGAGATTTTTCACAGAGTTAGAAATGCCAAAGCCGAGACTATATCAGCCAAAATCGTTGAACACGGCTTGTTGGAGGCTGTTGGTTTTTGTGAAGTGACTCTGTGCCCTAAATTGGTGATGGAGTGTAGAAATATGTATAGCAGGGTAAATAAATGTATCCGCCTTCCTTCTAGAGAAATCTTGGTTTCTGTGAACTGACAAACAATCATGGAGGCCCTAAGAATTCCCCCCGTAGAGACTTACGTCGCCTACAATTTTGAGAAAGCTAAAGAAGATTTTCTCCACAATTTTAAGGATTATATTAATAACATAGCCAGAGACTGGTTATCCAAAGCTGAAAGAGGAGAGTCTAGACTTCCCAAGCCTCTAAAAAAGGACCATTTGGTAAGAGAGGTGAGAGATATTGTTGTCATGTTGCATAAACTAAGGGGGAAACCTAACGAAATAATATGGGATGACTGGATGTATATCCTCATTCAAACCATTCTTACTGATGGAAAATATGTTGACTAGGCAGAAGTAATAGCGGCAAAGCTAGATGACGAGTTGTCCTAGTCTACGGAAGCTACTAATTTATACATGTCCTCATATTTGTTTTATGTTCTAACCATCTGTAGAAATTGGGAGGGCTTACCTTATCAACCATGGAAAGATGACATGATGATCTATGAGTACCATTCTTATCTACAGAAGGAGAATAACCTAAGAAATTTCTAAAGGGTGCAAGATACGTTCCTATCCAAGCTGGTCTTTGAGCTGAGAGGAAGAATAAATTGTAGAATGTCTAAAGAGGCTATGGAGTTGATTAAGGTTTATGGTAGTTTCTTTGTTCAATTCCCCACCTTCAGTTACTTAAGGGTAGGAGGCTTTAGTGGTGAACCTGTAAAGCTCCCACGCTATTGTCTAGATAAGTACATTCTACTGGAAATATGCAAGCAAATTATTCAGGTCGGATTGAAATTAAAGCTTAAAAAAGGAGTAAGTTCATTCTTTCCTATTTGTTTGGGACACTATCACCTCAGATCAACAGATGGTATGTCTTCTCCTGATACCAAACTGAAAGTATTCAATCTCCCTTATTATCACAGCTCTAACTATTTTCACAGCAAGAAATTTTTGGCGAACCATTTCAAAATAGATGCCACCTTCCTACATCAGCCGGGTTTGGAAGACTATTGGGCTGACTGCATTGATGAATTTGAGGTTGTGAAAAGAATGCATTCTCGGTTTTCACTGGATCGTATTATTACCCTGCGACTGCCTTTTAAAATTAAAGGGCTTGACACCGATGTGGAAGAGGATGTGACAGAAGCTGAATGTATAAAACAAAATAACAAAGCAGTGACCAGGAAAATAGATTGGAGAAAAGAGGAGGTAGATGATTTGAATGCTATTACTAAAAATGTGTTCAAAAGAACAGACAAGTGGTTGAAGTAAATAAGCAAGAAAAAGAAATAGGAAATCCCTATCTTAGTAACCAGGAAGAGTATAAGAATTTTGAAACTCACCACTTCTCCCACTATTACTAATAAAAATGAGGAATTGCTTTTTGCAGGTGAATCCAAAACCAGAATTGAAGATCATACTGAAAGGGGAGAAACAATCCCTATACAATCCCTGAGGATTACAAGAACCAGGAGAAAAAGGCAAGAAAAGGCAGAATCGATCCCTTGCATTACAGTTGACTCTGAACAGGAAGAGAGTGGAAAATAGCATAAGAAAAAGGTTAAAGTGGATAATATTCCATCAAGCCCTCCAAAGATTCAAATAGCAGAGGAAAACCACCAAAAATTATTAGTATCAACCCCTTCCACTGATGCTCCTACACCAAAGAGTCCCAACTGGTTGGGGCTTTCGGTTAATAAGAAAAGGAGCATTGTTCCAATATCGGCTCCTATTGGAGAGTTGGTTGGAAAATATCTTGGCAAAACCCCAAGAGGTAAGAAGCCAAAGGTAGAATACATGGTCGATGTGATACTAAGACAGGACACTGGATGGCAGAGATATTCAAACCAAACTCAAATAAAACTAGTGATGAGGTTACAGAAAGTGATTTCCATCTAGAAAAGATAGATCTAGGCATGTCCACTAGGGAAACTAACTTAAAAATCTTTGATTCAGCCAATAAGAAAATTAGGCACAGAGTGAAAAAGGACACTGAGGATAAGATCAAATTGAAGCAGGCCCTTTGTGAAATGGCCAAGTATATTCAGCAACTTCATAATCCTTTGCCTCAACCACTGACAATGGTCCCTTTTGATTTGGATGTAAATTCCCCTGAAAGTCAAAAATTCCTGGACCAGGTACACAAGGACAGATCAATATCAACAGCCTTCTTCAAATGGATGGATAAGTTAAATGAATAAATTACTAGGTTTGCTAGTGATTTTGATAATGTGATGACAAAAGCTGAACAATTACTAAATATAGTAGAAAATGATGTGGAGTTGTGGAAAAAGAAAAGGGGGGAATTAGAAATTGAGATGCATAATATGGATAATGTTTATACCTATGGTATAAATAATTTTATTTATGAAAAGGCAGTGCCTGGAATGGACAAAAATTCACTATTCGTGGTCAAAGTGAATTTGGAATGGGAAATTTCATTATATGAACAGGCGATAGAAGAGTCATCTCAAATAATTGAAACCCAGATCAACCTGAGAGACACCTTACTGGTGCAAAATGAATGTACAGGGAAGATCATTGGACTAGAGAATGAAGCCAATAGTGAAATGTCTAAGGTGTTTCCCTACTTCCATAAAAAGTTGGAAAACTTGAAAGCTGCCAAAGAAATCAGGATGACTGATCATTCGATCCTAGCTCATGTGGAATCGGTGGTGGTCTACGGAAATGAACATCTGAAGGTGATTGCAAACAAAACCCAACAGACGTAGCACTTCAAAGATGTTTGGCTACAAAGGTTTAAAGCAACTGCCAAACCAAACCAAAAGCTGAGACAAAATTTCTCCTGGGCGTTCGAGGAATGGAAGACAATGAAAAATGCCATGAACACCAATGCTGGAGCTACAATTTGTTAATTGTCCATTTAGTTTCATAAGCAGTTTTCTATTTTAGTTCATTTCTGAAGTTCTTGCTTTTTTTTGAGGCAGTTAGTTTTAAAAATTGAATTAAGCCCTGCGTGGCTATATATGATATTTTGGACAACCAAGTGAGGGTCGGTTCTCTAGAAAAGAAACTTTATTTATTATCTGTTTTGTTTTTAAGTTATTATTGTGGTAATGATACTATATATTTTCAAATATATGGATATATGTTATCAGTTGGTAATATAAGCAGATTTTATCATTTTGTGGATCAGTTGGTCTGTCAGAATGCATGGTTTTGATTTCAGTTGGAATTTAATGAACATGTTGTTATGATCTGTGAAAAATATATTTTGGATTTAGTCAGTAATCTTTTAAGATCTATTATCCTAATGAATCGGCCATTCTTTTTTTATTTTTCTGATTAAGGTTTGAGTCAGTTGGCTCGTATATCTTATTGATCTTCAAAATCTCTGAATAGTTAATCAGTTATCTATGGCAATGTGAATCGCAGCCTTTCGTTCTTTCTGGTCAAATGTATACTTCAAAAAATAGATGTTTTTGAATAAAAGGTTTTATTGAAAATTCTTCTTGTTTAAGGAAGATGTGCCTTTGAATGTAGAGAGTGTGGTTGTGAGTGACTCACTCAATTGTTAGTGCATTTCTTTCCTTTTTGTATTCGGGTTTTAAGAGCCTTTGATAGTTATATTTCAAGAAGGAAAAATATGTTCACTAACACCGACAAATAGTGATACAGCATCACAGAGAAGAACAATGTGGATAAAAGGTATTGGATTGATAACATTGATTAGAATGGTAATGCACTTACAAAAGATCTGAAAATATGCAATTCAAGTTGTATATGTGAACAGATCAATTTATTATTTCAGTTTAACCATTGAAGCATCAAGTCTCTTAACCGAGTAGGACTTAAAATTCTTTTGTAATTGAGATACATCCCAAGGAGTATCAAAAAGTTTGATCATAAAAAGTAGCATTGGATATTCCCGATACCTATTGACAGGCCAAGTGAGTGTTTGATCAAGGATGGTAGCATTAGATGCCAGATACTAAGTGACAAACTATCTATTTAAATCCTCTAACAAGTTCACACCTAACAGTGTGTTTGTAACCTTTAACAGGGTTGGCTCTTAACTGAGCTCACTTTAGAAGAGTGAAAATTTGGGATACCAGTCCTAGTGGTTTTCCTTAACAGGGTTTCCATGTTAAAAATCCATGTGTTATGTGTCCATGAGTCGTTACTTTATTGTTTTTCATTTCACTTAAGTAAATCTAGATTGATCGGTATACACTAGCTATTTACTGTGTTTTGGTAAATAGAAAGACTGCTTATCAATAAACATACAGAAGAAGGGTTTACAAAGCATTCCGACAAGTAGTAATTTGATATAAGTATTTCAATGCATTCATCTTGTAGGACTAAAGATAACTAGAGGTATAATTTGTGGTACTAAGTTTGAAGGGTTGATTTAAGGATTAATTTTTGAGGCCACTGATTCACCGCCCCCCCCCCCCCCCCCCCCCCCCCCGCTCAGTTATTACTAACAATTGGTATCAAAGCTTGTGTGCTTAGAAAGGGAGTTTAACAGCTCAAGCTAAAGATCACAACATGAACAGATGAGATGTGCAACAAAGACAACTTTGCTTCATGGAAAAGCATACTAAGACTCCACTTATTAGGTATTGGAAATGATGTTACTCAATACCTAGATACTGGATATGTGTTAGCCACAGGAGCACCCACAGTTGAACAAATGAGAGAGAAGCATGAACACAACTGCATGATGATAGAGCTTTCTTCCTCACTCTCTGATGCTGAATTTGAAGATGGAAAAGCATGCACAACTACAAAGCAGATGTGGGACAAAATGAAGCTTGTACATGGTGGTGATAAAAATGTTCTAAGAGATAAGGCAGAAATCCTTAGAGTAAATTTTGATGATCTCAGAATGAAAGAAGGTGAAAACATCACATGGTACAGCAAAAGAATCAAAGAGGTAGTCAATGCAATCTGAGGAGTTGGAGGTGTACTAGATGAAGATACAGTGGTAAGTAAAATTCTAAGAACCTTTCTGCCTACTTATGCTATTAGAGTATCTTCCATACAAGAAATGAGAGCAGTGGAAAATAGCAATGTTACTCTAGATAGTTTGACTAGAAGACTGATTTCATTTGAGATGAATAACTTTGATAATAGTGTCTTACCGAACATAGAGTCTGAATTCAAATCTTCTTTGAGAATAAGTAAATCAAGTCATAAACACACTGTGAGAAAAGACAGTGATAGTGAAAGTGAAGAACAAGATCTTGATGAAATTGAAGCACTTATGGCAAGAAGAATGCAGAGAGGAAAAGGTAAATACAAAGGTAAATTACCACTTGTATGTTTTAATTGTAAAGAGATTGGACACTTTTCTGCAAGATGTCCTAACAGAAGAAAAGATGACAGAAGTAATGGCAAGTCATTTGAAAAGAATTTTGACAGAGGTGATAATAGAAGTAACCAATAATAAGAAAGAAGAGATACCTGAGACTACAAAAACAAAAGAAAGAAGGCTAGTTACCTAGCTAAATGCAAAGATGAAGATACTGACACTGAATCTAATGAAGACATCAAAATAGTGTTTGTGGCAGTAAAAGATGATTCAGATGATGATGAAGAAAGGTATGTAGAAACTGAACTCATATCTAAAGTTAGTAAAAATGATGTCTAGATCATAGATAGTGGTTGCACTCACCATATGACCAGTGAAAAAAAAAATTTGAGACTTTTGATTACTACAATTGTGGTTCAGTAAGAATGGGTAATGACACACCTTGTCCAATTGAAGGTAAAGGAACTATAATGTTGAATAACCTGATAAAATGTGAAAATGCTTATTGGGTGAAAAGATTAAATTATAATCTATTGAGTGTTTCTCAATTGAATAATTTAGGTCACAGAGTAGCATTTCAAAATAAGAAGGAAAAGATCTTCAATAAATCAGGAAGTCTAATTGGTATCGATGAGAAGACAAAAGGTAACTTATTCTATCTGAATGATACTGACACCACTTGCTTAATGGCTAGAAATGAAGACATATGATTGTGGCACAAAATATTGTGTCATGTAAACTTTGACAACATGATAAAAATAAGCAAAAAAAGAAATGTAAGAGGCTTACCGACGATGATTAAGTCAGACGATATCATGTGCAAAAATTGTCAAAAAGGTAAGATGACAAAGTCTAGTTTCACAAGAAAAACCCATACGTCTAATGCCATTCTAGAAATAGTCCATACTGATCTATGTGGACCCATGAGGAAAAAGAGTTATTACAGTGATAGATGTTTTATTCTCTTTTTTGATGATTACTCTAGAATGATGACAGTTATGTTTCTAAAAGATAAATCTGAAGCATTCAAGATGTTTAAATGGTACAAAGAAATGGTAGAAAAATAAAGTGGTAAAGAATTGAAATCCTTAAGATTAGATAGAGGAGGGGAATTTATTTTAGATGAATTCACTAACTTTTGTAATGAGCATGGAATCAAAAGATAGGTCTCTGCACTGAGAACACCACAACAAAATGGAATTGTTGAAAGAAGGAACAGATCCATTGTTGATTGTGCAAGGACACTGATGATAGAGAAAGGCATCACCCAAATCTTCTGGAGGGAAGCTGTCAATACTGTTGTTTACACATTAAATAGAGTACAACTAAAGAAAGACACCAAGAAGACACCTTATGAGCTATGGTATGGTTACACACCCAATGTAAGTTACTTCAAAAAATTTGGCAGTCAATGTTATATCCTAAAAGATGATAGAAATGGAAAGCTTGACTCCAAGAGTGATGAAAGAATCTTTCTAGGGTATTCCACCAAGAGCAAGGCTTATAAATGTCTAAATAAAGCCTCTAAAAAATTTGTTGAAAGTGCAAATGTAAAGATAGATGAATTTTTAGAGAAGAATGAAAAGGAAAGCACAAAAGAACCAGAGGACTACAACAGATTTGTTTACAATGAAGAACCTAACACTCTACCTGAGCAACAAATTATTGCACCTAAGCATCAGGCTGCAAATACTGACAATCAGGATATTGGTCAAGATGATATACCAAGCAATGGATACCAGAATGAAGGACACAATGATGATCAAATTGATAGACAAAGAATTGAACTTGTACTTGCCAGATATGTCAGAAGAAACCATCCACAGAACCAGATCATTGGAGACAAGAAGGATGATATGAGAACCAGAAGTAAGTCTCTAAACACAAGATGTCTTATTTGTGATTATGAGCCAAAATCTGTCAATGCTTCACTTGATAATGATGAATGGATTAGTGCTATGAATGAGGTAATTGAGCAGATTAGGAAAAACAAGGCATGGACACTTGTACCAAGACCAGATGACAAGAATGTCATCGGTACAAAATGGATATTTAGGAATAAACTAAATGAGAATGGAGAAGTCACCAAAAATAAAGTGAGACTAGTATGCAAGGGGTATGCACAAGAAGAAGGGATTGACTATGGAGAGACCTTTGCACCCGTTGCTAGGCTAGAAGGAGTGAGACTATTACTTTCTTATGTTGCATGTAAAGGATTCAAGGTATACCAAATGGATGTCAAGTCTGCATTCCTAAACGGAATACTTGAGGAAGAGGTATACATTGAGCAACCTAAAGGGTTGGTTGATCCAAACAAAATGAACATGGTATGTAGACTACACAAAGCCTTGTATGGATTGAAACAAGCACCCTGAGCCTGGTATGAAAGACCTCATTCCTATCTCATAAGTATTGGATTTG
This sequence comes from Thuja plicata, assembly GCA_018584345.1. Taxonomy (NCBI): domain Eukaryota; kingdom Viridiplantae; phylum Streptophyta; class Pinopsida; order Cupressales; family Cupressaceae; genus Thuja; species Thuja plicata. Next base: position 2,736,304 of record MU225923.1, read on the forward strand.
TAAGAACTAGTGAAAACAGTAATATTTATTTGAAGGAAGATACTGATGCTAACATTTTGATTGCAGAGATATTTTTTGATGACATCATATTTGGAGGCAATGATATGCTATGCAAGTCATTTGCAAATGAAATGAGCAAAGAGTTTGAGATGTCTATGTTTGGAGAGATCAAGTTATTTCTTGGTCTATAGATCATGCAACAAGATGAAGGTATTTTCATTACACAATCCAAATACATCAAGGAAGTGCTAAAAATATTCAAGATGGAAGATTCCATGACAATTGGAACACCGATGGAAATTGGATGTAATCTGACAAAGGAGGATAAGTCATTAGAGGTAAATCAGACTTTGTACAGATCAATGATTGGAAAACTCATGTATGTTGTACATACTAAACCAGATATTGCACATGCAGTAGGAATAGTTGCAAGATTTTCTACTAATCCCAGGGAATCACATATGACTGCTATGAATATAATCCTAAGATATTTGAATAATACCGAGGAATATGGCTTATGGTATAGAAAAGAAGGCAATTTTGAACTTAAGGTCTTTACTGACGTTGATTGGGCTGGAAATATTGATGACCAAAAGAGCACAACTGGAGGATAATTCTTTATGGGTGACAGAATTGTCACATGGATCAGCAAGAAGAAAGGATGCATCTCTCAGTCTACTATTGAAGCAGAGTATGTTGTTTCCACTGCAAATTGCTCAAATAGTGTATGGATCAAATAGTTACGGGAAGGTATGCATATGAAAATTCTTGAACTAGTAATTATCTATTGTGATAATACAAGTGCAATAAACATTTCCAAGAATCCATTCATGCATGCTAAGACAAAGCATATTGCCATAAAGTATCATTATTTGAGAGAACAAGTTCAAGAAAAGGAGGTGATACTTGAGTATGTGCAATCTAAGGAATAATTAGCCAATATCTTCTCCAAGCCACTGCCCAAGGATGCATTTGAATACTTGAGAAAGAGACTAGGGTTCAGACCCTTGTCTAATGGTCAGTAAAATGACTAGAAGGCTACATCAGCCTACATATTATCAGAATATCATTCATGTTGATGCAAGAAAAGAGATGGACTTCAAAGATAAATCTATACACAGCAAGGTATTTATCTACTCCAAGCATTAGAGTTGTTGTATTGCTGATGGATTGGGAAATTCAAGGAGTATATTATGGATAGAAATGATTTTTTTGGCATTACTGTCAAAAAAAAAAATTTGGCATTGATGTCAAAGGGAGAGATTATATCCATTATCACCTCAGGGAGAGATTATATCCATCACATTATCCAAAGGGGGAGATGTAACCAGAAAGGGAGAGTACATACAAAGGGAAAGAATTGTTGAAAAGAGAAATCAAAAAGAAGAGAGAATAGTAAAAGGGAGAGAGTTTGACACAGGAAAAGAACACATCACATCAAAGGAAGAAAGATTCTACATCTATCCAGTGAAAAGATTGAACACAGAAAGAAAGTTGCAAGAATCAAATCTAAGCTTATATGAGCTTACCGAGGACCAGATATTTATCTTGATTATAGTACATAAGATTGGTAGTTTGATGAACTTCAACTGTTATATTTCATATTGTATTATTGATAATATAGTGTTATAATGTAGTGCGTTTCCATCAATGCCAAATGGGGAGATTGATGAACTATAACTGATTGAATGTTTGAAGATGTTAAGTTGATGATCACCAAGTTATAGAAAGTTTATGCAAGACATTAAATTAGTTAATGTATTGCATTGTCATTGATGTCAACTTGATATAATCTGTATGGTCATGGACATACTGCCAAAGACTTCAAAGAACTAATGAATCAAAGGCTATGCTATCAGTAATGCATATAAGTCAAGTATTCAAAAAGTGATTGTATACACCGACAGAGTGCACATTGACGGTTAGAGTAAATCAATGAGCGAAAAGTCACAGTGTTACCCGATGAGAAAATGCACAGCATTACCGACGAGAAAAGTCACAGTGTTGCCCGACGATAAAAGCACAGAGTAACCCGACAGAAAAAATTATAGTGTTTCTCAATGGACGGAGATCCCGAAGACAACTGATGGAACAGTTAGTTATCACTGATGACTAACTGAAGTATTGACCGACAGAATAGAGAGTTCAGAAATGATAAAATGCTTAGTTGTCAAGAGCTAAAAATAGACTTAACTAATACTTATCATTGTTTTAATCGACAAGATAACGCTGGAGATAAGTAAAGGATTTAAAGTTGGTTTGTCCAGTTGGAAAGAATATCTCTACAAGATAAAATTAGAGTTTTGCTTTAAATCAAATTGGCGAGAATTGTGGATCACGCCAAGATTAAGAAAATTAAGAACCTAGAAACGGTGATATCATGTCTATAAAGAGACAACCTAATTCATTATGAAGGTGGTGAAGGGGAGTGATAAGAGAATAGATGCTAAAGAGATTCTGAAGGAGAAGAAAGTCTTCATTTAGACCTGATTAGTCAAGATGAGTAAAGAGATAAATTCTACAAACACCGACGAATAGTGATACAGCATCACAGAGCAGAACAGTGTGGAGCAAAGGTATTGAATTGATAACATTGATCAGAAAGTTAATGCACTTACATTGGATTTGAAAATCTGCAATTCAAGTTGTATATGTGAATAGATCAATTTATTGTTTCAGTTTAACCATTGAAGCATCAAGTCTCTTAACCGAGCAAGACTTAAAAGTATTTTGTAATTGAGATACATCCCAAGGAGTATCAAAAAGTTTGATCATAAAAAGTAGCATTGGATATGCCTGATACCTATTGACAGGCCAAGTGAGTGTTTGATCAAGGATGGTAGCATTAGATGTCAGATACTAAGTGACAAACTATCTATTTAAATCCTGTAATAAGGTCACACCTAACAATGAGTTTGTAACCTTTAACAGTGTTGGATCTTAACCGAGCTCACTTCAGAAGAGTGAAAAATTGGGGTACCAGTCACAGTGGTTTTTCCCTTAACAGGGTTTCCATGTTAAAAATCTATGTGTTATGTGTCCATGAGTCATTACTTTATTGTTTTTCATTTCACTTAAGTAAATCTGGATTGATCGGTATACACTAGCTATTTATTGTGTTTCGGTAAATAGAAAGACTGCTTATCGGTAAACATATAGAAGAAGGGTTTACAAAGCATTCCAACAAGTAGTAATTTGATATAAGTATTTCAAGGCTTTCATCTTGTAGGACTAAAGATAACTAGAGGTATAATTTGTGGTACTAATTTTGAAGGGTTGATTTAAGGATTAATTTTTGAGGCCACTGATTCACCCCCCCCCCCCCCTCTCANCTGATTCCCCCCCCCCCCCCCCTCTCAGTTATTACTAACAAACTTAACATCTTCAAACATTCAATCAGTTATGGTTCTTTAAATTATTACATGGAATGTCAAACAAATAGGGTACATTGTCGATAATATGATTACATTGATTGTATGCATTCTTAAGTTTAAATTGATTGTATGCATTGTAAGTTTATGTTTACTAAATACATTGTTAAGTTTACAATGATTGTATGCATTTGTCTTATATTATACTGTGACATTATTACATGGAATATCAAAGAAATAGGGGACATTATTTATAATATTATTAAATCTGCTAGTTTAATCATGAAATTTTATTGTATTCATTTTCTTTTATGGTCTCTTGTTTGTTTCAACTATTTCGTTGTATTGAATCGAGGGTTTGAGTCGGGCCATCTATTTGATTATCATACTATCAAATTATTACACGGAATATCTCTACATCGTTAAGTTTACATTGACTTTATGAATTTATCTATACTCATTGAGTCTATGCATTTCTCTGTAATCATCGAATGTATACATTGTCAAGCTTACATTGACTATATGCATTCTTAACTTTACATTGACTATATGTATTGTAAGTTTACATTTACTGAAGCGTTGTTAAGTTTACATTGACTGTATACATTTGTCTTTTATTATATTGTGACATTATTACATGGAATGTCAAATAAATAGGGGACATTGTCAATCATATGTTCAACTCTGCTAGTTTAATCATGAAATGTTAGTCTTTTTCATATTTAATCTTACTTGTGATATGCTAATAAATTACGGGGTTTCATTGATCTGAAATCATGTCCTCATATGCACTAAATATATGAATATGTGTATACAGTCACATACATAAATACATACATGTACACATGTGTATTTTTGTGCATGCATACATAAATATAATTGTCTACATATAGACACAGATTTTTATACACACATAATTTGTGAATGATTTAACATGCACTCTTAAATTTAAACAAGTAAACCCAGGTATAAGGCATATGGTATATGGCTAATACATACAAAGTGATTGTAGGTTAAGTCAGTACCATGGAACTCAAATGAAATACAATATGAATAGGATAGCGAAGTATAAGAGTAACTCATGGTGTGAAGTTCACACATATAGAGGTGGATGCAGACGTCAGTGCACAAGAATATCTTGTTAATGTTTTTTTTTCCATGCACAAGAAGTTTTGGTTAATGGTTTTTTTGTCCATGCACAAGATGTCAATGCACAAGAATGAAATGGAGTGGAGGTGGCCTTAAATTACCTAGCCTTGGTATCATGGATGTTTTAGTTAGCATCATCAATTATGGGAAGATGTTACTGAGGGATGCAACAAAAGAAGTGGAACAAACTCGCTTCCAGTTTGAGGGCCTGGCTAATGGGAACAATAGTCACTAAGTGGAAGGGGCCAAAAATAGTTTTAATTGTTGAAGAGGAATAATTTGTCTAGTGTTGCAAGGACATGGAATATACTGGGCATGGCCTACAAGTGACTTTTCTGCAGACAGATGTTGTCCAAATTACTAGAACAAGGTCTAACCCGTTCACTGATGGGTTTCTAGGGAAATCACGGAGGATAGGTTTCGAACATCGCCACCCAGACTTGATAATTAGAATAGTAGGAGTGGAAACCAATATGGGATATATAGCTTTGTACTTCTAGCTTATAAAGTTTCTATGACAACATGGATACTATCTACAACCTCAACCACTACGGTTCCAACAGAATTTGGAACTGCAATGAAACAAGTGTGCAAGATGAAAGGAACTGTGGAATGAGACTATTTGCACGATTAGGATCTAGAAGCATCTCGTATCTCATCTCAAAAATTAGGCATTGGATAATTTTCCTTGCATGTGTGATCGCAATTGGGTTGATTATACATAGGTTTTACTTATTCAAAGCAAAGAGGCACATAAAAAATTACATTTCCCATTGCGATCCAAGGGCATGCATGTCAATACAATAACACGTATGGATGACAAAGGAACTATTTCTCAATTGGCTAGAACACTTTTCTAGAACCATCCCTAGTGGGGTCTCACCCTCAAATAGTGTGCTACTCATATTTGATGGTCATGGAAGCCATGTGGCATGGAGGACAATTGAAGAAGCAAAACATCTAAGAGTAGACATATTAACACTTCCCGCACATACTAGCCAAAAGTTGCAACCATTGGATGTGAGTGTATTTTCTCCTTTTAAAAAATACTTCAAATAGCATAGGAACATGTGTTTGGAAAATAACCCTCATATTAAAATTGGATGGGAAAATATGGCAACTCTAGTCAGCAAAGCATTCTCATAGGCATTATCGTCAGGCAATATAATGAGTGGGTTCCATAGGATAGGCATTTAGTCATTGGACCGGTTTTCCCTAGTGAATAATATGAGGCCAAGTGAGGCCTTTTTTGTTGAATAATATGAACATCAACCGGATTCATATGGTGGTGCAAATGCAAGACAAGGTGGAGGAGAGGTAATTGCAACAGAGACATTTTTACAAATGCATGGTTACACAGAAGCTAAAATTGCGGGTTTTGTGAGAATTACAATGTACACATTGTGGAGATAGCCAAGAATGCATATGAAGGTTTTATTTTTCCTCCACACCATCCCAACCTCAAACAAATGATGACCAAGCAGCCAATAATTATGGAATGGACAGTACAGATGGCTTGACTTTGCCAACTCAAGATTTTGTACCTGATTGGGTGCAAGAGGAAGCCACTAATATTGGTGTTCCTATAAACTGTGCCAAGGAGGATGCATCCCTTTTATACACTAATATTTTTCCTCCACAACCATCTCAACCTCAAATAAATCATGACCAAGCAGCCAATAAGGATGGAATGGACAGTGCAGATGGCTTGACTTTGCCAACTCAAGCTTTTGTACCTGATTGGGTGCAAGAGGAAGCCACTAATAATCGTGTTCCTATAAACTCTACTGAGGAGGAGGCATCCCTTTTAATTCCCTCACCACCACATCGACCTAGATGAGGTGGTTCACTACTTTAAAAATATCTCAAAACAAGATCAACCAGATGGTATGGTGTGTAATAATGGAATTGACACAAGTGATTGTGATGTTGACTTTGTGCCATGCATGCCATATGATATTCAACAACAAATAATAAATACCAGTAAATTCATCATAATTCCCATGCAAATAATGTACCAATCTACACATGGAGGTCGTTCAGGGGTGCTTCATCTCAGCAGGCAGTCATAGATACCAACATCCGATGAGTACATTGCACAACTTCATGAACAAGAAGAGAGGAAGAGGCGATGGGAGGAAAATATACAATGCAAGAAGCAAATGAGGGAGAGGAAATTTGAAAGAGAGGAAAACCAAGAAAGAAGAAGAATTAATGAGGGTATAGAGGCAAGAACAAAAAAAGAGAGAAGCAGAGGAGAAAGAAAAATGTGAAAAGGATAAGGCGTGATAAAAGGAGCATGCCAAGAAAGAAAGAGAAGAAAACCCAAATCGGCCTTAAAGATGTGGAGGAAACAAAGGAAAAATAGTCAGTATGCCTACCACACCTCTACCCTCACACCACAAAACCTAGCTTTAGATGATCAACCTTTTTTCCCTGGCCTTGGCAAGAAATAGTAATTCACAGCAAGGGAGTACCCCTGAATCCTCATCACAGATGGAAACCAATCCTGATTGAAGCAACACATTTCTCACTTAGCTAGTAAAACTCATTTCGAACACTCCTAATCAACTATAACCTCCTACAAGTGGACGAGAGAGTAATTCCACTAGATACGAGATTCCTCCTCCCTTTCTAGGATTTATGGATAACTAAGGTGTATTGTAGACATTTTAAAATTTTGAACGATGTGGAAGCACAATTTTTTGCCCTGGTGTACTTAATTGTAATCATGTGATATGAAAATAAATTATGATAATGCTTCTTTTACATTAAATTAGACATCACCTATGTTTTTTTATGGATAACTAAGGTGTATTGAAGACATTGTAAAATTTTGATAGTGGCAGCACATTTTTTTTCTATGTTGTACTTAATTGTAATCCTATGATATGAAAAGAAACGATGATAATGTTTCTTGTACGGTGAATTAGACCACACTGATGTTTTTGTTTAATGAAATTCAATACAATGTTCCAAAATTTTCTATCGCATTTCAATTTTTTGCAGCTATGTATTCAGATTTATTTGTGTTCTAATTTTAACCAGAGTTATGAAATACCTACAATCAATGTTTAAAGAGCAATACAACAATAAATGTTGAACATAAAAACAGCATGGTGGTTTATTAATTGCATATAATAAATAATTATAGTGGAATGAATATAGTCAATGTTTAAAGAGAAATACATATAGTCAATGTTTAAAGACAAATAGCATACAATCAATGACAACTTTACAATGCATATAGTCAATGTAACTATGTACTTAGAGTCAATGACAACTTAAAAATGCATAATGGACTCATGATTGAAGAGAAATACATATATATGTATGCATGTATATGCTTGTATGTATGTGTTGTTCTCCATTTTTACCTAAGAGCACACCAATAAATAAAATAAACAAATATAAAATTGAATTGATTAATCCATCGTAGGAATATTTTTGCAAATTTTCTCACCTAGGAAGGTGCCGACGGGATAGATAAGGGAGAAGTAAATATGATTAAGTAAAAGGTTCTTGTCGATGGTCCACAAATAGGATAAGGTTGATACAACCATAATGTACATTATCAACAATTAGTAAACTATGATCAACAACACAAAAAAAAATTTTGCAAGAAGAAAACTTTTCCAAGAATGGATAATGTTGTCTTATCTTCCACAAAGAAATTCTAAAGAGATTAAAACTTATTTGATCAAAATGTATGGATAAAATTGAAAACCTCTAATCAAATCCTCTCTCAAAGGAGTGGAGAATAGCTATCCAAGGAACCACTCATATCTAAAATCAAGAGGAATGGTTGCATAATCATGCAAAAGTCATTCAAAGTTTCTTTGTGGGACCGTATCTAGTTGAAGTTTATGAATTTCCTAGTGATTTCATTTTTTCTCATATTTTCTTAAAGTGATAATTTTTTCCACTCAAACTAATCTAATAAATTGATGGCTCTTCAAATAGTTTAGTCTGTGTAAACCAGATCATATTTCTGAACTTGAATGGTTACATGCTTGGACCAGGAATTCTCACCCAATATGAATGTTTACAAGGTTTCAAGCAACTGGAGAAGGATAGATTTGGCCCGAGTTACCTCATCAACCAATGCATGTTGGAAAAGCTCTTTATTGGAAAGAAGATCCACCTCAAACATCAATTGATGCTCTTTTGTGGATTTAGATATTGGACAACAAGATGAAACATCCGACATAGAGGAAGGAGACTATGATCCAGAATGTGAATCCCCTAATGGAAGCTATCGATGATATGATTATAAATGATGATAATGGTTCTTGTATTATGAATTCAATTTTATGTTTTCAGATGGAGGATTGGTGTCTTTAAGATGTGTGTAAGAAGTTACATTGATGTTTGTAAGAAGTTACATTGATGTGTGGAATGGTTACATGCTTGGACCAGGAATTCTCACCCAATATGAATGTTTACAAGGTTTCAAGCAACTGGAGAAGGATAGATTTGGCCCGAGTTACCTCATCAACCAATGCATGTTGGAAAAGCTCTTTATTGGAAATAAGATCCACCTCAACCATCAATTGATGCTCTTTTGTGGATTTAGATATTGAACAACAAGATGAAACATCCGACATAGAGGAAGGAGACTATGATCCAGAATGTGAATCCCCTAATGGAAGCTATTGATGATATGATTATAAATGATGATAATGGTGCTTGTATTATGAATTCAATTTTATGTTTTCAAATGGAGGATTGGTGTCTGTAAGATGTGTGTAAGAAGTTACATTGATGTTTGTAAGATGTTTGTAAGAAGTCACAACACTAAATCAGATATATCGAATCTTTTTTTCATATTTTTTTAACACCAAGTAATTGTGCATTGTGTTAACCACAACACATTCCTCCACCATTTGTTTCTCATCTTATAAACAGCATAGATGAATGACCTAGATGAGAGAATGATGTCGCAAGGGCCAGCTATGTGTGTGAACCACCTACGAATATATTTCATCACATTTTTCCATTTGGGCCTCTGCAAACACCATTTTTTCATTTGGGTGGTTTTTATAAACTGGAACAAATACAGAAAGAATGAGCTTGTGGTGCACATAGTGCACAATTATCAACTATTAAAAAAACAATTCCACACTCGATAATGAATCAACCTTACTCCAAGTGAATACAAAGTATGAGGCATATAGATTAGGCTTGAAATAAGAAGAAAAGTTGAATAAGATGGGCAAGGTATCAAATAAAAGAGGTGGAAACAATTCAAGTTGAGGTATAAATATGATTAACAATGAAACAAGTAGAGTGTCTTTCATTATTTTCATTTTTAGAAATATGATTAACAATGAAATAAATACTAAGTTAAATTGACCAATAAAATGAATTTCAGAAATATGACCAATAAATAAAATGAATTTCACAACAATAGTTGACAATGTTAAACAGAATATAATCTTTTCAAACATGTGTAATCAATATTAAAACAAAAAAAAAATTTGTAGGTTCACATCCTTAGTAAAGTCGAGAAGACTTTACCTATATGTGGTTGATGTGTTCTCTATTGTAGTTGTCATGTGTTTTAGCTTTACTTGCCAAAAAGGGAGTCATGGTAACAATCAGAAAGTAACATACATGTATATTATCACATAAAATAATAACAAAGAAGTGGAATAAAAAATAATATCCCATTGTAAGAGTAAGATTTCCCAATTCAAATTGGAGTGTTGAAAAACACAATTACATGGACCTAATGGTATCTGCACACCATGTTTAACTCTTCACTACCTCCCATACCTGCAAAAAAATTGTAACAACTAGTGGAAGTAATGATCCCACACAAATTTATCATTCAAATATGGCATGCACAACATTCTAAGAAGATATAAACTCCAATCCAAAATGGTATTTTGTACTCAAGGATATAAAACAACACTAAATCAGATCTATCAAATCCTTTTAGTCATAATTTTTTAATACCAAATAAATGTGCATTATGTCTACCACAGCGCATTCGTCTTGCATTTGTTTCACACTTCATAAATAACTTAGATCAATGACCCAAATGGATAAATGATGTTGTAAGGGAAAGCTATGTGTCTGAACCACCTAAGAAAATATGTCATCCACTTGGGCCTTGAAACACCATTTGTTCATGTGGGTGGTTGTTATAAAGTGTGACAAATGCAAATTGAATGAGTATCTGATGCACACTGTACCTTTTCATTTGATTAATGAAAACATAAGTTAAATAGTATAACTTATTGAAAACAATATAACTCCAATGAATCTAACTAATGCAAGTAATGAAAACATACAAAAGTGATACTGATTTCTCAAAACGTGAAATAAATGTTATCTGATGCAGTCAAGGATGGAGAAACCCCAAAAGATCAGTCTGATTCTTGCAGCCAACACAACACAATAGAAATAACATGAACAATAATCGAACGATGATAAAATGAGAGATCACCCTTCAATTATGATCGGTGAATCAATTAGAATAAATATGCAGTCTCACATGCCAAACATACATGTCTAATTTGATCATAAATCTCTTACAAACACTAGCCAAGCTACGCTAGATAATCTTATGAAAACTCTCTTATCCCATAGGAACAATTCCATAAGCTTAAATAGCAATTACAATCATCAGTCGGCCTAGTAAAGATCACATTTTCCAAGAATCAAAAAGCATGTTACAACAATTAGGTCAGGACCCAAAACCATTGGATCAACCTCCAATGAAAATAATAAGAGATTTGATCAAACAAAAAAGTTGGCCTCAAACGTAACACTGAGCTAGCACGACCGCGCTCGAAAATACCAACCAGAAGATCAGGAAAAAGATCAGAAACCAAACTATTGATCAGTAACGTGAAGAACAATACAGTCCCACAAAGAAATTTCTAGAACTCTCATGCGATGAAACTAAATGAGGTGTGATCATATAAAATGATCCAATGTGAAGCACAAAAATATAGCCACGACTACAACCAAAAAGAACAAGAACATATCTATCACCAAAAAAAACACCAGAGTGAAAGTAAACAGACTAACAACTGAAAGAAAATGTTTTTGGTTGACACAAGATTGCTTAGATCCCAGGATACTCCTGCATCAGACACTTGAGGTAATTCAAAAGTGAGTCCCTCAATTTTTTGGGGCCAAAGGAAAACCAAATAGGTCAACCTCAGCCTGAGAAATCCATGATGAATCCTCAACTACTTTTTCCTTCCACTTGACTAGATATTCCATAAACTTCTTACCTCTTGTAACTCAACCAACTCTGCTATCCAAAATCCTCTCTATTTTATCCATCTGCTTCTTAGGATACTATTTTTCAACCTTTGATCCTCCACTGCTATTGCAATCTGATTCATGATACTCATACAAATCAGCAACATTGAAAACCGGTGATATATTCATATCCTCTGGTAATTCCACTTCATAAGTATTCCCTGAATCAAATCTCCCCGCGATCTTACAACGACCAAACTTCTTTATCTTCAACTTATTACAAGTACCAACTAGAAATCTACCCTTCTATAAGTACACCATAACTTCATCTCCCACTTGAAATTCCTTATGTCTCTTCTTCATGTCATCTCTCCTTTTATAAACTTGGTTCATTTCCTCCAAATGATGTCTCACTTCTTCATGCAATGACTTCATAACCTTAGAAAACTCCTCGCCTTCAGCAACCTTCTTAACGTCATGAGTGATATCCCTTAATTTTTCTATTGCCATAGGATTAAACCTAGCAACCACTTCAAATGGTGTCTTCCATGTGCTCCTATTTACTGAATTATTATAAGAAAAATTTTCTTGAGGTAAACTAAATCCCAACTTCTAGGCTTATCTCCAACCAAACATCTCAACAAGTTCCCTAAACTCATGTTCACAACTTCTATCTGTCCATCACTATTTGGATGAAAAGTAGAACTAAACTTCAAATCGGCTTTCAACTTCTTCCAAAGTGTCCTCCAAAAGTAACCAACAAATATATTGTCCATGTCTGATACAATTCTCTTAGGTAATCCATGCAACCTCACAATCTCCTTGAACAACAAATCAACTACATGCACTGCATCGGTAGTCTTCTTACAAGGAATAAAATGTGTCATCTTACAAAATCTATCTACAACCACAAAAATTGAGTCATAGCCTCTCTGTGTTCTAGGAAATCAAAGCACAAAATCCATACTAATCTCCTCCCAAGGTCTAACTGGTACTATCAAAGGTGTATACAACCACACATTCTGACTACTTCCTTTTGCAACTTGGAATACCTTACAACTCTGTACAAAATTCCTTACATCCTTCTGAACTTGTGGCCAAAATTAATTCTCACTAAACAAAGATATTTTCTTATAAATGACTAAATGTCATGCTAAACCTCCACTATGTTTCTCCTTAATTAGATTATCTCTCATGGAACTCCTAGGTATACATAATTTATTACCTCTAAACTACATTCCTTTCTGAATGAAATAATCTAACCACTTACTTCTACCTACAACAGTAGGTTCTTTACAAGCCTTCCAAGAGTCAACCAAGTTTGGATATTCTTCATACAAAGTCTTTAATTCATCAAAACCCAATAGTGCAATCTTCATTTTTCAGTCAACAAAGTCCTTCTACTCAAAGCATCAGTAAATTTATTTTCCACACCACTCTTATGTTTCAACACAAATGTATAGCTCTGTATATACTCAACCCATCTCATATGTCTTTGATTCAACGTACTTACCTTGGCTACCCAAATACGTCAATGATTGATGATCGGTATAAAGTACAAACTCCCTTGGTAACAAGTAATGTCTCCGCTTATTCAAAGCTTGAATTATAGCATATAATTAATGATCATACATTGAATACCTTATTTTAGCATCATTCAACTTCTCATTGAAATAAGCAACAAATCTCCCTTCTTGATTCAAAACAGCTCCAAATGCATTTTCACTAGCATCACAGTCTACTTAAAATACCTTATTGAAATCAGGTAAAGCTAATACTGGTTGTTTGGTCACATTCTGATTCAAAAAATCAAAACTTTTGTGTGCTTCATGTGTCCATTTAAAATCCTTTTTATCACCTCTCAAAGTTTTTGTCATCGGTCCACAAATTGAACTAAAGTGTCTGATGAACTTCTAATAGAAACTAGCTAACCCATGAAATGATCTTACTTCTCCAACACTCTCAAGTGTAGGCCACTCAACAATGGATTTCACTTGCTTAGGATCCATCTTCAATCCCTTTATATATATTACAAATCCCAAGTATACTAACTCCTCTTTCATGAAAGTATACTTCTTGATGTTTATCTACAACTCCTCTTCTCTCAACCTCTGTAATACTTGTCTAACATGCATCATATGTTCCTCTTTTATCTTACTGAAAATCAAGATATCATCCAAATAAACAATGACATACTTACCCATGAATCTCTTTAGGACTTCATTCATCGGTCTCATAAAAGTACTAGGTGCATTAGACAATCCAAAAGGCATTACCAACCACTCATACAATCCCTCGTTTGTCTTAAATGTAGACTTCCACGCATCACCTTCTCTGATTCTAATCTGATGATATCCACTCTTCAAATAAATCTTTGTGAAATACTTAGATCCATTTAAACAATTCATCAAATCATTTATCCTAGGTAAAGGAAATTGGTACTTATCATAATCTGATTAATGGCTCTTGAATCCATTGTCCATCCTTCTTAGGTGCCAATACAGCAGGTATTGCACATGGACTTAGATTTTCTCTAATCAACCCTCTTTGCAAAAAATCTTGCACTTGCCTATTGAGTTCTTCATTCTCTGTTGGTGTCATCCTATATGTTATTTTATTTGGTAAACTAGCTCCTGGTATCAAATCCATCCAATGAATAATACTTCTTACCGGTGGTAATCCATTAGGTACATTATCATATATAATGTCAGCATACTCACTCAACAGTCTAGAAATTTCCTTAGGATGTTCTTCTACCAAAACATTCTTCTTAGATTCCTTAGGCACTAAAGAAAAACACACATTATTATGCTTCATACCATCCAAAAACTTCCTACCATCTACCAAACATATTATTGCAATGGTACACACTTCACTCTTAAGAGGTTCCTCTAAAGGTAACAGATTTTGTTGCATCCCATTAGAAACAATAGTATAAACATTCCTTCTACCATCATGTATGGATTTCCTATCATACTTCCATGGTCTACCCAACAAGAACTGATACATATTCATAGGCATAATATCACACAAAACTTCATCATAATACTTCCCAATCTTGAATTTAACTATAGGCATTGTTCACTTACTAGTACCTTATGTTCATCTTGAATCCATGCAATCTGACAGGGTTTGGGATGCTTCATCCTCTGCAACTTCATTTTTTCAACTAACTCTTGTGAAGCAAGATTATTAGAACTGCCACTATCTATGACAACATTAAGCACCTTGTTTTCACCTTACATCTTGTTCTAAAAAAATTCTTCCTCTTTATAGACTCCTCTTGTTCTCCATGATATAGGATCCTCTTAGTCATCAGGGTTGCACCTTCCTTTGCTTTATTATTGTTCACTAAACTAGTGGACTCTTCATCAAATAAATGTTGTTCTCCTACTTCTCTCTTCTTTCTTCTCAAAGTTACCTTGCTTGCATGCAAAGGCTTTATGCCCTACTTTACCACATTTGAAACAAGTGCCACTAAGCTTTCATCTTTCACCACTTCCTTGCCCTTCTTTTTGATAGGAACTCCTATCATTCCTCATATGTTGATCAGTATCCTTAACTTTAGGCTCATGTTTACTCTAATCTGCAGTAGATCTACCTCTACCTCTTTGAAATCTTCCACCTTTGTCTCTTTTTCTTTTCTCATGCCTTATGTTTAGCTTCTCCTCAGCCTTCAAGGTCCACTTGTAGGTCTCTTCCACACTCCTAATCTGCACTAGACTGACTTCATCTTGTATGGACATCCTCAAACCATTAGGGTATTGAGCAACCTATTCAGCTTCATCATCTACATGACCATTTCGGATGTTCAACTTGTAGAACTCCTCAGTATAACCCTTAACACTCAAATTTATTTGCTTCAAGTTTTGTAACTTTCTAAACAAACTTACTTGATAGTCCTCAGCCAAAAACTTTGCTTTTAATTTGGTCACCATCCTATCCCATGATTTGATCTTGTCTTTACCTCATCTTTTTCGATATGTCTGCAAATGTTCCCACTATAGGGATTCTTTTCCTTTCAACTTGGTACGATCATACTTCACCTTCCTTTCTTCATTAGTCCCTTCAAGCTTGAAATACTTATCCATCTCTGTGATCCAATCTATCAACTCATCAGCATCTAGGTTACCATGATAATCAAGTGGGTTGAAATGAGGTCTCTGATTAACATTAGTCAATGCCCTAATGAATCTTTCCTCTACTTGATTCAACTCAGGTTGTGCTTCCTGGTTATCTCCTTCTACTGCTTCATTCTAATTTTGTTCATCTCCTTCTTTATCACTTGCATCTTCTATATGTTTTCCTCTCCTCTGGGATGTCTCTATTGCTTCTAATCTTGCAGATATTTTCCTTAACAAATTCAAAAAAGCTAGATTTGCATGTTGTGCTCCTCCTTTAGCATTTCTCTTGGCCATCTTTACAATCCATAGTCATTGTAGGTCGGATCCTTTCAACCGCCTCCCCACAAGAAAACCCTAAGGATACAAAACCTTTCTCTGACACCACTTGATGCAGTCAAGAATGGAGAAACCCAAAAAGATCAATATGATCCTTCCAACCAACACAACACAACGAAAATAATAAGAACAATAAGCCAATGATGAGAAAATGAGAGATCATCCTTCAATTATGATCGATGAATCAATTACAATAGATCTGCAAACTGCAGTCTCACATGCTTGATTTGATCATAGATCTCTTACAAACCCTAGCCAAGCTACGCTAGATAACCTTATGAAAACTCTCTTATCCCAAAGGAACAAGTCCATAAGCTTAAATAGCAATTACAATCATCAGTCGGCCTAGTAAAGATCACATTTTTCAAGAATAAGAAAACATGTTACAACAATTAAGTCAAGACCCAAAACCACTGGATCAACCTCCAATGCAAATAATAAGAAATCTGATCAAATAAATAAGTTGGCATCAAACGTAACACTGGGCTGGTGTGACTGCGCTCAGAAAAACCAACTGGAAGATCGGGAAAAAGATCGAAAACCCAACCATTGATCAGTAATGTGAAGAAAAATACAGTCCCACAAAGAAACTACTAGAAATATCATGTGATGAAACTAAATGAGGTTCTATCATAGAAAATGATGCAACACGAAGCCACAAACACATAGCAACGACTGCAACCAAAAAGAACAAGTACATATCTATTACCAACAGAAACACCAGACTGAAAGCGAATAGACTAACAAGTGAAAGAAAATATTTTTGGTTGACACAAGATTTCTTATATCCCAGGATGCTCCTACATCATTATCCTAAGGTACCAACTGCCAACATAAGCTCTGAATTATGCATAGAATAATTAGCGCAAACTGAGAGAATTTACAATGAAGTGTAATGAAAATGACGGTGGAAATTTCCCCTTATAAAAGAATTAGAATGTGGAATTCATGCATTTATTTGTGGTTGGTCCTTCTAAATTTGAAAATAGATTGGAAAAGAATCGGTCATATCATACTGCACTTGCTTGCCATTTATTTTTTATTCTTACGATGGCTTCATAAATTTACTTTTGTATTTCAATTTTCTATTTTTTATTTTGTTTATTGGTGAGCTCATACGTAACAATGGTCAACAACACAAACATACAAGCATATACGTGTGTGTGTGTGTGTGTGTGTGTGTGTGTGTGTGTGTGTGCACGCACGCACACATTGTTCTTCAATCATTGAGTCCAATTTGCATTCTTAAGCTGTCATTTTTTGCATTCTCAAGTTTTTATTGACTATATGTGTAGAGTTACATTGACTATATGCATTGCAAAGTTATCATTGATTGTATGTCTTTGTCTTTAAACATTGAATATATGCATCTCTTTAAACATTGATAGTATGCATTCCACTATAATTATTTAGTGTATGCAATTCATAAACAGAATAAGACATAAATATAACATGTTTTCGAATGTGCCCCCCTCAGAATGTATACATTACCGTTACAAACGAGCTTTAATAAATTAATTCAGCACCTTGAGTTAATCGTTAAAGATCCCACTAAACATAGGCATATGAGTAATTTTGGAGGACTACTAAAAGTACTAGGGAACAATGATAGAAAGTGATATTTTCATGCCACAATTCAGTACAACTGTGAGTAATCTTCCAAAATGACTCAAACCCTAGCATGATTGAAGATCCCACTAAAATAATGTAATTTAAAAATATGTAAATTGAATGCCTCTAACTAATGCATATTGTGAACACCTAACTAACTCAAAACAGTATACATATGAACATACAATGAACATATACATATGATCATACAATGAGCACAAACATATGAACAAAAATATGAAGTAAATGGTATCATCGGGTAGCAACCCCAAGATGCCACTAAAGACACTAACTTGATTTATGAAAACTTGAATTAACTAACTGAAAACAGTGTACTATGAGAAAAATGAAATGTAAATGCCTCTAACAAATCCATATTATAATTATACATAAATACACACACACACACACACACACACATACTCATATATATACACATAAGATATATATCGCTTAACCTTAGTACAGAAGTAAGGACTAGGTTCAATATAGCATTTAGAGCTTGTCTGAGGGGTAAATTAACTATCTCTTAATCTAACTTAAGTACAAAATTGCATAGTAATATATAATTGTACATGTTAAACAAGCAATCCATAATAGGGGACATTATAACAAGATTAAATATGAAAAACATTAATATTTCATGAATAAACTAGCAGATTTAAACATCAATTGGAGGCTCTACTTGAGAGTGGTAACCAAAACCCTTGTTGCATGTAGACAAAGAATGGCTACATGAAGTGCTTATTATTTGACATGACATGTAATAGATAGCCTTGGAAGGGCAGAGCAAAATATTACATATGTAAAACAAACATTTCATGATTAAACTAGCAAATTTGAACATATTATCAATAATGTCCCCTATTTCTTTGACATTCCATATAATAATGTCATAGTATAATATAATACAAATGCATACAGTCAATGTAAACTTAACACTGCATTCAGTAAATGTAATCTTACAATGCATACAGTCAATATAAACTTAAGAATGCATATAGTTAATGTAAGCTTTGCAATGCATACATTCGATGATTACAGATAAATGCATAGACTCAATGAGTAAAGAGAAATTCATAAAGTCAATGTAAACTTAACAATGTAGAGACATTCCATGTAATAATTTGGTAGTATGATAAAAAAAAATAGATGGACCGAATCAAACCCTCGATTCAATACAGAGAAATGGTTGAAACAAACAAGAAACCGTAAAAGAAAATGAAGACAGTAACATTTTATGATTAAACTAGCATATTTAATCATATTATTTATAATGCACCCTATTTCTTTGACATTCCATGTAATAATTTTTTGTATGATAAAAAAACAGATGGACCGAATCAAACCCTTGATTCAATATAGAGAAAAAGTTGAAACAAACAAGAAATCGAAAAAACAAATGTATACAATAACATTTCATGATTAAACTAGCAGATTTAATCATATTATCGATAATGTATCGTATTTATTTGACATTTTTAGGAATGGAGATCTTTAATAGAGAGAATCTAATATGTTATTTTATTCACAATATATACTTCTAAATATTTGCTAAATTTTAAATGCACATGTATGTTCTTTGTATATGTTGTGGTAGAAATATGAATTATGTAATGAATATTTTTCCACAGCATATACAAAGATATATAAATATAAATCATAACAATCATGTCTATGTAGAGACATGATTGTACGTGGCTTATGTCATGTGCAGCCATGTATTTTCATAGACATGTCGTATCATAAGGTACCGATAATCCACAAAGCCAAGCGTTGTTTCACAACATTGATGCTTACGTATAACTATCGTATGATAGTTATTGTAACACATATTAATGTGTTACAATAACTATCATACGATAGTTATCGTAACTTATGCATAACATATGTAAAACATCAACTACGGTCGATATAACAGCCTTATCGAATATAAGAATCTGATTCACTTTATATTAGATGTAAAGTATGTAATCAAGTATATCGAATCTTATCAATATGATAGTAATAATATATATGTGTGTGTGTGTGTATTACATATATATAGATACGTCAATCATATCGAAGCTATTATTTAACACTCCCTCTTAGCAAGAGAGGATTGGTCAGAACCAATATCTCAATATGTAAGTGTTATGTGATCCCCGACTCAATTTGGAACTGGATATAACACTTAATCTCTTTATATCAAGGTAACCGGCAAGATCCAGAACATAAGCTTAAGGTACTCAACCTGATAAAAAATTATCACAATCTCGGACTCAATTCGGAACTAGATTTGTGATAAGTAATGGTGTCAAGATATCCGGTGCAATCCGAATCAAAACTTGAGGCACATGTTATCATAATCCCCGACTAAATTTGGAACTAGATTTAAATGATAACTTAAATAGGTCACATCATTGTAGGTCGTCACCTTACAATAGTGACCTCACACATGAAAGATCGTCACCTTTCAAAAAACACAATATTGCAATATTTAAATTTATTTTATTCATGAATGTATTAATTTACATGATAGTGAGATTTAATCTTAAAATTAATCACAACTTAATCATACCAACTTTCTTCCTGAAGTACTCAATTTTCAACTTTGCAAGAGGCTTGGTAAAGATGTCAGCACTTTGTTCTTCAGTACTAATGTAGACCAATTTAATAATATCTTTGTCTACCGTATCTTTTATGTAATGGTAAGGAATTTCTGTGTTTGAAGCGATTGTGAAAAACTGGATTCACTGAAATTTTAATGCAACTTTGATTGTCACAATGAATTATTGTAGGCTTTAGGGGCTTGCCAAACAATCCAAATAGTAACTTCCTTAACCATACTGCTTCTCAATCTCCCATTGAAGCGGCCATATATTCTGCTTTAGTAGAACTTTGAGCAATTGTTGATTGTTTTCTACTGAACCAAGAAATCATTGTTGATCCAAGACTAAAGCAACATCATGTAGTGATTTTGCGGTCGATTGAATTTCCAGCCCAATCAATTTCGGTGAACCCTTGAAGTTGTATCCCAAAATTCTCATATTTTAGGCTCATTTCAATTGTACCACATAATTATCTTAGAATATGTTTAGTAGTTGTTAAGTGGATCTTCTTTGGTTCACACATGAAATGACTATTACATTTGTAGCATAACAAATATCAGGATGAGTGTTTACGAAGTACATAAGTGATCCAACTAGTTGTCTATAATATGTAGGATCTGTAGGTTTTGAATCTGTTGCTTCATCTTTGAGCTTATGAATATTTATTTCCATTGGAGTGGTTAATGGTTTGCACTCCATTCCAAATCTAGTTAAAATGTCCAAGGTGTATTTTCTTTGATTTAGAAAAATATAGTTTTCTTTCTGTAATACTTCTAAGACTAACTAAATGCACATGTATGTTCTTTGTATAAGTTGTGGTAGAAATATGAATTATGTAATGAATATTTTTCCACAGCATATACAAAGATATAACAGACCTAGGTCCTTCGTGTTGAATTCGTTTGTGAGATCTTGTTTGCATTTAGCAATAAGATGATCTTCTCCTGTTATTAGTAAATCATCAACATAGAGAACTAGAATTATCATTTCACCTTTGGATATTTTGAAGTATATATTAGGGTCAGCTTCATTTTTGGAGTACCCTAACTTGGAGAGATAACTATCAATGCGTTCATACCAAGCCCTGGGAGCTTGCTTAAGGTCGTAGAGTGATTTCTTCAATTCGCAAACATAACTATTTCGGTCATGGGTGGTGAAACCTTCTGGTTGTTCTATGTATAGTTCTTCTTCAATAACACCATTTAAAAATGTTATTTTTACATCCATTTGATATATCTTCCACCCTTTAGATGTTGCAATGGCGATAATGGTTCTCACAGAGGTATATCGAGCAACCAGAGAAAAAGTTTCTTCATAGTCAATTCCAGCCTTTTGAGAGAAACCCCTAGCTAAAAATCTAGCTTTATGTTTTTCGATACTACCATCTAAAGCATATTTGATTTTGAACAACCATATTGAAGAAATGACTTATTTCCTTTTAGATCTTGGTACTACTTCCCAAACATCATTTTTTACTATAGATTGGTATTCTTCGATCATTGCGTCTTTCCAGGCTTGACATGTTAAAGCTTCTTTAACATTAGGTCGTTCAGATTTTGTAAGTTCGGCCATAAGTGCAAGATAGCATTTCTGATTTCTTGTTCTCTTACTTTCTCTAAATATTTCATCTGGTTCAACATTATTTTCTTCAAATATTTTTCTTGCCCATAGTGGCCTTTTCTTGTTGTTAGGAATTTCAACATCTTCAAGATTGGATGAGGAAAGAGCATTATTTTCTATTGTGTTCTCTTTGGTTCTCGATAATGTAGTTCCCATCACCTTGAAGTGCATTCTCCCTCTGATTCTCAGCGTCGTGATTTTCCATAATAAACTCCCTCTGATTCCCATTTGATCCTTCTTATATAAGTGTGGAGAGTTTGACAGCAATGTCCTCTTCAAATTTGATATCTCTACTAATGTCAATAGATTTCTATCCTGGTATGTAGACCTTGTATCCTTTAGTAGTTTCACTATAGCCAACAAATATTCATTTCTTCCCATAGGGTTCTAGTTTGGTTCTTTTCTCTTTAGGAATGTGAACATATACAAGACATCTGAAGATTCTTAGATGACTTAGATCTAGTTTCTTCCCTATGAAGGCTTCTTCAGGTGTAACATTTTCTAGAATTGAGTGGGGACACCTGTTTTGAATGTATACAGCAGTATTACATGCTTCGGGCCAAAATGAGGTATGAAGATTTTGATCATGCATCATAGCCTTGGCAGCTTCAATAATAGTTCTATTTGTCCTTTCTGCTACTCCATTTTGTTGAGGATTATACGGTATAGTATACTCCCTCTTAATCCCAACAGAAATGCAAAAATCGTTAAAATTTTCAGAGATGTATTCACCTCTGTTGTCTGATCTTAGAGTTTTTATTTTCTTCCCAGTTTGATTTTCCACTAATGCTTTAAATTCATTTGATTCTTTGAGTTTAAGAAATTGGATCCAAGTTTTTCTAGAGTAATCATCAACGAAAATCACATAATATGAAAATCCTCCTAGTGAGAGAGTTGACATAGGTCCACATAAATCCGTGTGAATGAGTTCTAGTACATTTTTGGTTTTACGTTCACTGGAGGGAAATGATCTTTTGATATTTTTTCCTAGAGCACACCTTTTACAAGTTCCAATATGATCAGATTTTAGATTAGGTATGCCTGTAGTGATTTTCTTTATGGAAGGAAGAGTGCTAAATCCAAGGTGTCCTAACCTTTTGTGCCAGAGTTGATTAGAATTTGATACTTCATGACATAGAGCTAATTTGTGACTATTACATAATTTGTATAGGCTTCCATCCCTATACCCTATAGAAATAGCATTTTTTAGGCTAGTGTTCTTAGGCCATATTAGCACTTTATCTTCTTAGAATGTAACACGATAGCCTTGATCTGCTAGGCCTGAAATAGAGACCAAGTTCCTTTTTATGCCTGGTACAAAGAGAACATCTTTTAATTGTAAAGTTACCCATGTTTTCAATTTGATTGAACAGATCTTAATTCCTTTCGCTGGATAGGTGGAGTTGTCTCCAATTGTAACCTCTTCAGAGGAATGCTCTTCTAGGGTTTCAAATTGATCTCTGAATCCAGTTATATGTCGTGATGCTCTGCTATCAATTATCCAATTGTTTTTATTTGAGTTTACTTCACTTGATGAGGCCAAGAAGAATAGGGATATCTCTGCTTCTTTGGTTTCGACTATTGTTGCTTGAATTTTCTTTTTCTCTGGACAGAACCTGTGTATGTCCAAGTTTATCACATTTATAGCTTTGCACTTTGGAGAAGTCTCTGGTTTTGTGATTTTTGCTATAGTTTCCCTTCTTATGTTTGAAATTCCTTTTGTTGCTATTGAAATTTGAATGAGTATGTAGAGCTTGGATCTCTCCTCCTTTATTTGGTCTGATCCCTCTTGATATTAATTGGGATTCCTCTTGAGTGCAATCATTCTTTAGTTGATCGAACTTAGGTAGAGAAGGGCGACCAGTTATACATTGAATAAAAGATTCCCATGAGATAGGTAATCCTCTAAGAGCTATTAATGTTAACTCCATATCATCAACATTGTTCCCAATAGTAGATCGTCGATGCTTTAATTCGGAAATTCTTAGAAAGTAAGACATGATGGTTTGCCCTTTGTTCATTTTTAGATTCAAGAGTTGTTGTTTGAGAGTAAGTAATCTACTTGTATTATTAATCTCATATGTTTCTTGAATGGTCTTGAATACTTTATAGGCATTTTTTAACCTCGCTATGGAGGGAAGAATATGATCCTTAATGGCGTCGATTATTATTTTCTTTGCTTTGTTGTTATGCCTTTTCCAAGTTGATTTATCAGGTTCATCCTCAGGCATCTTTATATCCTCCTCAACATAGGAATCTAACTTGAGTTCTTGAAGCAATGTCGGGATTGGTATCTTCCATGAGAAAAAGTTTGTAGCGCCTTCAAGTTTGTCCTCCACTTTAATGTTATTGGCCATTTTATAATTTTTCTCTTATATTCTAATAACAATTTGATATAATTCAGAATTTTTATTAATATGATTCTTCTCTAGAGAAGCTCTGATACCATGTTAGGAATGGAGATCTTTAATAGAGAGAATCTAATATGTTATTTTATTCACAATATATACTTATGAATATTTACTAAATTATAAATGCAGATGTATGTTCTTTGTATATGTTGTGGTAGTAATATGAATTCTGTAATGCATATTTTTCC
Organism: Thuja plicata; assembly: GCA_018584345.1. Classification (NCBI taxonomy): domain Eukaryota; kingdom Viridiplantae; phylum Streptophyta; class Pinopsida; order Cupressales; family Cupressaceae; genus Thuja; species Thuja plicata. Next base: position 2,760,926 of record MU225923.1, read on the forward strand.
ACAGCATATACGAAGATATATAAATATAAGTCATAACAGTCATGTCTATTTAGAGACATGATTGTGCGTGGCTTATGCCACGTACAGCCATGTCTTTTCATAGACATGTCGTATCATAAGGTACCGATAATCCACAAAGCCAAGTGTTGTTTCATAACATTGATGTGTTACGTATAACTATCGTATGATAGTTATCGTAACACATTACTATGTGTTACCATAACTATCTTATGATAGTTATCATAACTTATGCATAACATATGTAAGACATCGACTACGGTCGATATAACAGCCTTGTCAAATATAAGAATTTGATTCACTTTATATTAGATATAAAATATGTAATCAAGTATATCAAATCTGATCAATATGATTGTAATAATATGTGTGTGTGTGTGTTACATATATAGATAGATACGTCAATCATATCGAAGTTATTATTTAATAGACATTCCTTGTAATAATTAGATAGTATGATAGAAAATAGATGGACCGAATCAAACCCTAGATTCAATATAGAGAAATGGTTGAAACAAACAAAAAACAATGAAGAAAATGAATACATTAGCATTTTATGATTAAACTAGCAAATTTAATCATATTATCGACGATGTAGTCTATTTCTTTGACATTCCATGTAATAATTTGACAATATAATAAAATAAACCAATGGACCAACTGAAACCCTCAATTGAATACAGAGAAATGGTTGAAACAAACAAGAAAGCATAAGAACAAATGAATACAATAACATTTCATGATTAAACTAGCAGATTTAATCATAGTATTGACAATGTACCCTATTTCTTTAACATTACATGGAATAATTTGACAAATGGACCGACTAAAACCCATGACTTAATGCACAGAATGATTGAAACAAATAAAATACCGTAAAGCAAATGAATACAATAACATTTCATGATTAAACTAGCAGATTTAATCATATTATTGACAATGTACCCTATTTTTTTGACATCCCATGCAATAATTTTACAGTATGATATAAAAAAACAAAGAAAATGTAAAAGCACATGAATACAATAACATTTCATGATTAAACTAACAGATTTAATCATATTATTGACAATGTACCCTATTTCTTTGACATTCCATGCAATAATTTGACAGTGTGATATAAAAAAACAAAGAAACTGTAGAAGCAAATGAATACAATAATACAATATTATTAAACTAGCATATTTAATCAAATTATCGACAATGTATTCTACTTCTTTGGCATTCCATATAATAATTTGATAATATGATAGAAAAATAGATGAACTGACTCAAACCCTCGATTCAATACAGAGAAATGATTGAAACAAACAAGAAATCGTAAATGCAAAGGAGTAGAACCATTGTGTCAAACATATTGAAACAATAAAAGTCGATGGAACTGCTACCTATGAGTGTTGGACCGAAACCCTCGTTGCATGCAGAGAAAGAAATTCCACAAGAAGCATTCGCGAGAATGGAGTGGGAGAAGAAATTTTGAGAATGCAAAAACACGAAGGATAAAATCAATTTTTAGGGCTCTGAGGTGGGTAGGTAATGGCCCAAAATTGGTCGTGTATGTGACATTAGGAGAGTATCCAACGTGTTTGAGTGTTAAGGTGTTGGGTGTCGTTTGATTTGGTTGGGTCCTTCATGGGATGGCCCAACATGGTCCCTTGATTAACGTAAGGGGTTGAATTATTACATTAAAGCCCCTTCCTAGCAATTATGCATACATTGTGAGCGGGAGCACATATTAAACATGTTATATTCATATCTTATTATGTTTATTAATTGGGCATCTAATGAAGTTTTTATGGATATGCAATTGGCAGCTATTAGCAAAGTAGGGGTCCTTTCCAAGCGGCACTTTGAAATGGTCACTTTTTGACCACTTTGTGTTTGACGGTCTCTACAAAGAGATCCGTGAGTACCCAGAAGTTGAAACCTTAGCTTTAAGAAATTAACTTGCATACGAAGACAACCAAAAAAAATTGTCGAAATCCAGCATACCGTTTAGGATCTACAGATGCGCGAAGTTAGGGTGTGCGAGTACTGGGTCTTTTCCCCTAGATGGTACATGAGGTGAGGTGGTGTCTAAGCAATACAAGAGCATTAAATGCAATATAATGCCCAAAGATGTAAAACATATAGGTGATCTTTTTGATCAAGAATTCTCGAACAAAGGTTGCTCATTTTCATTCTCTGCAACTTCAAGAAACATACTTCATTCACAAACAAAGTTTGGTGGTGGGTGGTGGTTGTGGGCAGCAATAGAAGCAAATTTCAGCTTCCACACAAAGAAATAGGAGATGGCCTTTTGGGGAAAGGTCATAGAGGACCGAATGAAGTGTATTTTCAATATAGATGACCCATTTTTCATGTTGGTGAGAATTTTCGTGGGCAACAATTTTGGTGGCAAACTTCAAGTACAAAACAAATACTAATATGGCATACATGTTCCTCGCGTACATGAGGAAAATCAAAAGGTGATGGAGGTTTGTGTGCATGAAAAATAGTGTTATAGCCTCAATGCCTTCTTGGTTGTGGCAATATCAAGCATCAAGGCAAATGGTGGGAACTGTGTCAATGCTCTTATTTTTACTCCACCACTATGCTCTTTTCTATTGTGGTGTGCTTTAGAAAAGGTCAAGCGAGCAAAGGCGGTGAATTGGTAGGCATTCATCAAATATTATGTTTGTGATTGAAGGGACGCACTGTGTAAGATAGACTACTGGAATGGGCAAGAGAAGACCATACACGCCAAAAAGGAATAAAACCTTTGCTCCCTTGTTTCTATTCCTTTGCAAATTGTTGCTCTACCTAGAATTTGCATATTTTTTCACTTTTAATGCATTTTAGTACATTGTGATAATTGTGTATACCTATATATAGTATATTGACAACTGTAAATTTGTGTATCAAGGATACACCTGTATAACCAAAACTTATAAGAGGGTGGTGCTGTAAATTTTACATTTTGGCGTGGAATAGATATTTTGTGCTTGTATGCTTGTATGGCTTTAGACACTCGTATATTTTGTGCATTTGGATGCACTTGATTGACATCTATAATTTTAGCCACTTTTTTTTGTTTTGGACAGAATTTTAAAATTCAATAATAAAAATATATTTCATACAAAAACAAGCTAAATAGAGCGTCCACTAAATCAACATCAAAACCCCGTGCAAGTAAAGACACGAGCATGCTATTGTCAAGGCCCTACTCCTTAAACTGTTGCCTCTATTAGGTAGCAATACCTTGCAAGCTACCCCTTTTCACAAATGGTAATCATGTTAAATCATTCACAGCACGCATTGGAGAGTATCATGTGGGGAGACAATCCCATTACAGATATTTATATCGTATACGTAGCTTATTAGTTAACAAATATAACATGTATTTCTCTTGTAGGCTATATATACACTCCTAAAACTTGAACTTTTGATGCAACTAAAACCTCACAACCTACCTTTATTAATAACAATAATTAATGACTTATTCCTCTCTTAGTGAGGTACACCAATTTTGATATCTCAATGTATACTACAAGCGAAAAGAGTTGAATTATAAATGGTTCGAATTT
>MU225923.1:2788496-2820784 GCA_018584345.1 Thuja plicata
CAGGATCCGGGCAGGATCCGGATTTGGACCTGTGGTTCCGTCGGGTCCCTGTGGATTCGCGCGGATCCGCATGGGATCCTCGAGGATCCTCATTTTCTCGTCTCGATCCATGCGGGATCCGGGCAGGGTCCGGATTTGGACCTGTGGGTCCGTCTGGATCCGCGGGCCACGGATCCATCCGAACCCTGCCCGGATCCAGCACGGAATGGGACAAGAATCCGGACCCGGATCCAAGGTCCCAGACATGAATCCAGTAACACAGATTTTTTTTAATTCTATATATATATATATATTGTTTCAAATATAAATATATATTTGATTCCTTATCATAGTATATTAATCAATGATATCAATCAAATATTATAAATAAATATGTAATTAGTAAATGAGTAAATATTATTGATATTAATATTAATCGTTAATATTAACTTATGATTTAATATTAACCAATATAATAATATTACTCAAATCAGTAATATTTAAAATTATTATATTATCAATACTATTCTTAATAATCAAATTAATAAATTAATGTTCTTAATAGTATTATATTTACCAAATTAATAATTACTGAGGATTACAAATTAATAATAATATAATTCTTAATAATATTATATTGTCATCAGTCGAATAAATAGAAATAAGAACATCGACCACCCCTGCTGAAACAACACCACATACCATTCTTCCCCATGCTGGAAAAGGACATGTCTTCTCGAATACAACTCCTCATTTTAGAACGCTGTTATAAGTAGATTCCCCCGCCATTATTCAGGGGCATTCAGTCATTGCATTGAATATTAGGGTATTCAAAAGAGATAGATCAAAGGGATCTGAAAGAACACAGAGAAATCTATCCTTTAGCCAGTAGAATACGTGTCTTCCATTCACTAAATCCTTGGAGACCGATCGTAGATAACTATAAGAGACAAGGATCCCAGTCAAAGACTGTTCCATATAATATGGACGACTCGGCATGAAATTAATATAATGAACAGCAGCGATAAGACAATATGGACAGCGATTAGAAGTCAAGAATTAATTATAAGAAGTAAATGGCTATGAATGATTAATATGTACGAACTCATGTGCAAAATACTTAGATGCAAGGTGGTACGATTTTCTCAGAGAATAATTTAGTTTAGTTTGTTTTTAATAGAGATGACTCTGTGGAAAGAGTCCACACCTCTTATCAAGGGGTGTGCTGAATATATAAATGATATATGAAAATCTTTTGAGGAAGGGGGGATATAATTTATTATTGGCATTCGTGGAAGAGGATGAATTGTAATAATGCTGCCAAGCATCCATGAGTTAAATACTGATGACAGGGAATTATACCTGAATTCTATTAAGGATAAGGGACTTTTATATGGCCTATTACATATATTATAAATATAATATATATATATATATATATATATATATATATATAATCTAAACTTAATATTAGTTTCAGTCATGACCTCACAGGTCAGAAGATATATACATATTAATAATAGTGAAATCATATATATATATATATATATATATATATATATATATGAATATATATATATATATATATATATGAATATATATATATATATGAATTAAATATATATACATACAGACATATAATTTTAATTGCTCATAATTCATTTGAAGTAGTTTATTAATAGTCTATTTCTTAGTCTCTAGCTATAGCCCCTCCTAAGGTTTCTGTCAATCCAGGAGAGGCAGAGTAAATCATCACAAGAGACCTGGATTCCAAGATGGGTAAGGATATGTATTTCCAATGCCTTGAGGGAATTCCCGAGATGGGTACGAATATGCAGTCCCAATGCCTTGAGGAAGCCTACTTGTAGATTGGTGTCAAGCGACATGGAAATTCCCATCCTCCTTAAGGTTGGCATGTTTAAGAGAGAAGAAGCAATTGGGCTTAAATATGTTAAATGTTAAATTTATTATGAATTATTCATGAGTGAATAAAATGAATTCAATTTAGATGCATAGTAATGTGCGTTAATCAGTGAAAATTGGCAGCCTCCGAGTAAGGGACATTACATATAATAGAAAACTTGTTCTTTTAGAACCAAACCAGCACCCTTTAATGATTGAAGACTGATGTTTCTTCACAGAAATCCTAACTGTTCTACCACTGAAAACTGCTGTCTTAAGCTAACAAAAATCAGTTGATAGTCATATGTGTTAACAGCATTGAAAATGAACTTAAAACCTGCATACGAGAATTTGAAGATCCACTGTCCTATGACTGAATCCTCTGCTGCTATATGTTGCAAAGCTGCAATTTTTTGTGACTGTATAAACAATTTGTGACTGCATAAACAACTAAAAACGCTTGTTTTCCAGGATAGAAAACCACTATCTTGAGACTAAAACACCACCTTGAGAGGTACAAATGGAGCTTGAAATCTTAGGTATTGTTTTTTGCCTTATTTTACCATGAAAAACCTATTTTGCCAACTCAAATAACTAAAACTGCTTTCAAAACTTGCAAAGTCAACCCTAACAACATGCAACTGTCATATACAATAAATGAGTTTGAAAATCCGTTGTTTTGCAGACCTAAATCTCTCATTTATGGCTGAGAGTGGGGTGAAAGACCACCAAAAAACAATAAAATAATTTTTAATTCATTATGGGTTTTTTTTAAACTCAGAGTAACTGCAAGGGAGCCTTAGGGCCAAAACAAATTTGATCAGGGATGGCAGGAAGCCATTACCAAGATGTCCCTGCATTCCTAGAGTGTCCACAGTATGGGCACATGCCAAAAAAAAGAAAACTACACGTCCCCGGGAACATAGAGGGTTTTATATTGGGCTTGAACCATGCAATAAGACATATAACAAGTTTCCTGATCCTTTGTATAATCCCCTCATAAAATTGTACACAGTAGACAAGATCATAAGAGTTTATATCAGTCACACGTGCAAGTGAATGTTTTTAAGGATTTGGTAATATTGGTTCAGATTCCTAAATGCACAATGGTAGCAAGACTTATATGTATTGCCAACAGCAAACAATTGTATCTGCTTATCCACATCTCACTCAGTTTTCCACAGTATGCTGCAAAATGCTAAACTCAATTTTATCATAGATAAATTACCAGTGTTACCCCGAGTTTCCGGGACGGGGACGGTAGTGTTACCCCAAGTTTCCGGGACAGGGACGGCAAGGGACGGGGGGGGCGGGTTTCCGGACGGCAAATTTTTTTGCCAAGTTTGGGGATGGCAAAGGGGACGGAATATAAATATAGGGAAATTTGCATATATACATTACATTCATATGAAAGCATGGATAAAGCATGCCATTTAAACATCATACTCATAGAACCTTAACATATAACATTTCAATATTCAAACTCGTTACTCAATATGCATTCATAATTCGGAATTCATTGTCGATATGCGTGTAATATTAAAATAAAAACATACAAAAATTGAAATACGCCCAAGAACATAAATCGGAGTTCATTGTCAATAGCAACAAAAACAATAACCCACCTTCCAAATTGAAGCACACTACTATCATTTAAGTTTGAAATAAATTATCGGTGTACACATTATAGGCATAGCATTACAATTGCTTTGGAAGATAATCCTTTGCACATTAGTGCTAGTCCATGAAATAACATTCCTATGAAATACTAACATGAAAAACCTTGGAAAATGTGTTGGAGATGACTGTTGCAGGTTTGACATCGACTCAAAAAGGGCTGCTACAGATAGTGGATCAAGTATATGTCTCCCAATGCTCTTCTCACTCTAGACCACATTTTCCAATGATCTAAATTGGGGTTACACTGTTACTCCCCTAAAACTACATCTCCAGTTCATTGTAAGTGGACTGATATTAATACAAACAAGTTTGCTATACAGTTCCAATCATGATATAGGTCTGTTACAGCAAGATGACACCTTGATGCAGCCTCCACTTTTCACCAAATCTTCTACAAAGGACCCAAACTAGCACAAAACCAACCTAGCATTGATGTATTGCCACAAAATGACATAAAGATGCATGTTCCAGACCTTGAATGCACTTTTCATACTTTCCCAAAAACCTTGCAAACAGTCTGCTATATGATTCTGAGTGTGTAGTATGACTGTAACAACATTCTTCATTTAACAATTCTTAATGTAATGTTGCCAAATACTAATCAAAGGACCCCAAATAGTAGGAATTAACTACCAAACAATAATGAGTATAATAGGGCAAACTTGGAAGGAGGGGCCCACTTTAAAATTAAAAAAGAAAGGGTTTTATAAAAAAAAAATGTGTTTTTTAAAGTGTTGATGCAGCCTATCCTATTGGGGACGCCCATCCGTCCCAGGGACTTCCAAGGCGTCCCCAAGGCATCCCTGCCGTCCCAGGGACTTCCAGGCATCTCCCCGATTTTGGGCAACGTCTCCGAGTTTCTGGGACATCCCGTCATTTTTTGAAAATTGGGGACGGGGTGGGGAAGTCCCCTAGCCGTCCCCCCGTCCCGGAAATGGGGGGTTTTTGGCCGGGGACGTGTCCCCGGGTAACACTGTAAATTACTTATAATTTTGAGTGACTGCTTTCCATAAAGAAAAACAGTACGAGAATCTTGATCTTTTAATTTTACACTCATTTCTAAAGGCATTTCATTCATTTCAGGTACAAAATTCTAAAGGGACCTATGTCTAACATCAGGAACATTACTAATTTCCAAGCACTATGATCATAATAATTTTCATCAGAACTCACAAAAGTCTATGCTAGTCGAAAAAAAAATCAAAAAGGCCAAAATCAATGTCCCATAATAAAAAAGCAATATTTTTGCTATCATAAACACATATCCATCTGTTGTTGCATGAATATTATCCATCTCACTTCCCACATTTACTTATTTCATTTTTGACAACCTTTATCAGTTGAATAATAAAGGCTTCTAAGTAGTTACAGAAGATTTTGCTATTTTGCTTCTATGAGTGAAATACTGAACAGAAATGTCAATTATACTATAAAGTATCAACAGGTTACAGAAAACAGGCTTCACTACATGTTCTTTTTTCCAATAAAACCATTCCTAAAATGAAGCCTCACGTATAAAAATTGTGTTTGTAGTTTGTACTTTTGACAGGATTTAATGGCAATGTTTTGTAAAACTTGTGATAAATACTCAAAGCATCATAAATATATCAAGAGCAAAAATAAATATGCTAATATTTCAGTTTTACCAAAGCTATTAGAAGCTTGTTAAATTACTTAAGCATGTAAGCAAAGGAAAGCATTGAAAGTTGTGAACGGGAAGCAATGCAGTAGGCAGGTAGAGCATTGACAATAACATACTGTGATTCTCATTTTTGGAAGAACCGTCTGGATAAACTGCCTAGTTCGCCGATAACAATCAGTGGTAGTAATAATGTGTCCCCCGGCTGGTACCAATGCTAGCATCATGGTTGTGGTCGCACACATGCCTGAGGCCAATAATAAGGTTGTCTCTGCTCCCTCAAGTGCACTGCAGCAATGCACAAATATCAGCTTGTTCAAGAGAAAAAAATCCTGCTGTCCATATAAAATTGTACTTCTTTTCTTAGTGAATCATTCCATTAATTTATCAATCATTTAGGTAAACCAAATTAGAAAGCAACACCAATGTCGTCACCAGGAAGAAATAGCCTACCTGATTTTTTCCTCTGCAACCTGAGTGGTAGGATTTCCATAGCGTCCATATTCATAACTTGTGTGTCTACCCTCCTAACAATTGTATTTTGTTTTGACAATCAATCAAGACAATATAGGTTCCATTATACTTCACCAATTAATTATCTCCCTAAAGTCAATGTAATTTGAAACAAATTCTTTAAGCTGCTAACACTGTATAATCTTCAAAACAAGGGGAAAAAAATGAAATGTAGATTTGCAGCTAGCCTAATTGATAAACTATAAGCTTCTCATGTAAAATAATGAATATGATTTAGATTACTCCATCAATGCTATTCTTGTTTTCTCATGTACCCCCACCCTAAAATATTTATTTAAGGATAGAAAATAATGGTAACAAGCATAATTATAAGACAATACCTGGAAAGCAATCAATTCAGCTGTGTCTTTGAAAGTGTAAGTTGATGTCTGAACAATAGGTGTGGCAATTGCATCAGTGACTATAGCCCGTCCTGACTTTTCCCCTAGATAAACAAAAAGAACTGTCAAAATAGTTTTATATAGCTCAAATCAATCATGTTGAATGCAAAAGAACATTATCTAATATTTTTCTATATGATGGAGAGCAAATAAAAAGAAACATTCAGACAAATGCATCATCTATGTTCCAACTTATAACCGTCAAAACTGTGCAAACACATTTCTATGGAACTTCATAGTTCACAGCATAGAAATTCAAGTTCAAGCTAAACAGAAGAATTAACCGATGAACCCAGATGAGTTGAAATACATGCTACCACATTAAATTAGTACAAATTAACTAAGTAGCCGATCCTGATTCTGGTTCGGATCCGGATTCGGATTCAGGGATTCGGCAAAAACAATTTTGGGCCGGATCTTGGTTCCGCGGGTATATATATAGACATTTTCGAAATATATATATATGTAATTCATAGATTCCATACATGTAACATGTCAATGCTCATTCATCATTAGTTCAAAACTTCAAAGCTCAAACATATAATGATAATAATAAGAAATTAGAAGCGTGATTCTCATAAAATGATAAATCCATAATTGTCAATATATAATCATTATATCATATTCATACTTTGCAAGTCTCCAAAATGTCATTACATGCTGAAAATTTTTAAAAAAACCACAAAGTGGGCCCGTTATTTGACGCTCAGAATCTTGAATTCCCGTGGATCCTTCTGGATTCCTACAAATCCTCCTGGAATACGGTGAGGAATCCACAGGGAATCCGGATTCCATTCTAGAACCCTGCCAAAATCCGGGAGGAGTCCAGGAGGGAATCTGGATCCGGATTGTACCAGAACCACGATCTGGGGCTAGGCAGAGGAATCCAGTATCTTAGCAAATTAATATTCAAATGAGTAACTTTACATATAAGTACAACAAACTAAAGCATTAAAAGATACATTTGCATGACACTATAATGAATTGGATAAACTTAGAATATCATGCTTTACATATTACAAATCCAATGTTGAATTATGTAAATCTATCTCAAATGATCTTACAAAACACATTTAAACTTCATTTTGATTCAAGTTGTAAAATTACACCTAACGCATTGATTGTAGAAGGTTTCTTCATCATCATATATTGTTGAATTTGAAAGAGACAAATTTGTACATTGCCTTTGGATAGCCATTGCACCAAAGTTCCCTGACTCGCCGCAAGTCAAGCGAGTTAGGCAAGTCGCCACGTCGGGACATACTCGCCGAGTCAGGATGACTCTGACCCGCGACTCGCCAAGTCAGACCCTCTGATTTGCGTGAGTCACCATGTCAGGGGCTGACTCGCCGAGTCCGATGGTCGTGACTTGGTCGGCATAAAGCCCAAATGAAAACAAAAAAAATAGTTTTTTAACATTTTTTTCACCTATCTCTTGCCTTTCATTTTTATAAGAAGAAGAGAGGAAAAGTGAGATAGAGAAAGAAAAAATAAGAGGCCATAGGTTTGCAACCAGCAGAAAAGAAGAGCTAAAAAGCTTCCACAAATCACATTGGGGCAGCACTATACTTGCATTGAGAGCATCAAGGAGTCCATAGCAGTTGTTGCAAAGACTTCTCAACTCATTTGAAAGAGGTAAGTGTTAAATTTTATAGATTTTGTTGGTTTTTAAATTTTTTTGTATGTTTACGGATTTTTCATTTTGTTGTTAAATTTTTTAAGTTTAACTTTCCAAATCTTGAATGTTTTCTATTCAAATATAAATTGCATACTTCAATGGGAGAAGTAGAACAATAGCAAACCCTAGATTTTTTTAGAAAAACTTTTAAACATGTATTTACATTATTTTCTAAAAAAAAATGTAGGGTTTGCTGATTTTTCTAAATTCTTCCTTTGAGATTGAAATGTGAAATTTTTCAAAAAAAAACACAATGCACAAATGTAGAGATTGCTGATTTTTTTCTATTAGTTTATAATTTTATAAAATACAATGCACAAATGGTAATTTGTTTGTAAAGTTGTCTTATTGCAGCAGCGTTCACGTTTTGGAAACAATAACTTTTCCTAATGGCTCCTCCTAATCCTCCTGATCCTCAACCTAAGCCTAAGAGATATGCTAAAAAGGATGAGGCTTGGAAATATATTGAAGAGTTTCCTGGTAGAACAAGAAATAAAACAAAATGTATGTTTTGTAGAGAAATTAACCATGGAGGCATAAATAGATTTATATACCATATTGTCAACATACATGGCCATGATATTGAGCCATGTACATTAGCAACTCCTGAGGCAGTTCATTTCTGTTATGTCCAATTAGAAACATTTGAACAAGAAAAGGAAAATAAGACAAGGCAACTGGATGAGTTAGTTGCTATTGGTACCCGACCCATTCAAACACATCCACAAACGCATCTGTAAGTTGTGTTGGAGAGGGTTCTTCCATGCCTTCCTTTCTTACTAGTGCTTCTGCTAGTGCTAGTGCTTCTGTAAGTGCTCCTCCTAGTGGCACTGTTACCTTTGGTCCTAGAGTCCGAAGATCCGGGTTGGACAATTATTTTGTGCCTCGCACTACTCCTGGTGCACAACCCTCACTTGAGAGCATGGGTTGGAACAAGGAGGTCCATGATACTGCAAGAAAACAAATTTGCAAGTTTTGGTACATTTGCAACATTTCATTTATTGCAGCCAACTAATTCTTTTTTATTTGATTGCTTTAAAATTAAATTTTAAAATTTATAATTTGAAGTTGAACTTTGCTTTGTCTAATGATTAATCGCAATGAATTGTTATAATTTTCTCACACGTACTTATTTAATCTATTTGTGACAGGTCTCTTTACTAGCAAGGCATGATAGATGTCATAAACATTTGTGGGGTGGGGTCTAAAGCCCCTACTAATGTTGAGTTAAGTGGCCCCCTCTTGTTAGAAATGGTTGATGATATGAAAGTTGAGCTAGAGAACCACCAAGTGTCTTATAGAGCAAAAAGGGTTGCACCATCATGACAGATGGTTGGACAAATAGGAGGAATAGGACACTCCTAAATTTTCTTGTTTCCTGCGGAGGTAATTGATTATTCTACTTCACTAAATGCATTGAATAATTTAAATTTTGATTTCTTGATTGATCAATGATCATTGATAATTATTTTGCTTTATTTTCTGGATCCACCATGTTTTTTAAGTCCATTGATACTTCCTCACATGTGAAAAATGTCACATACTAATGTGAAGCTATTGAGGAAGTTATACATGAGCTGGGGAAAGAAAATGTGGTACAGGCGGTGACGATAATGCAGCACGTTATGTTGCTACAGGTAAACTTTTAAGTTTCGATGGAGAGGCACCCAAAAATTTATTTAAAATTTTCTTATCACATCTAATTAATTAAAAATTGTTGCAGGTAAACTTTTGATGGAGAGGCACCCAAAAAAACTTTGTTCTCCATGTGCAGCCCATTGCCTTGACCTCATGTTGGAGGATATCGGTAAGCTTGAATGGGTGAAAGAATGTGTTGATAGGGCCAAAAACATCTACAAATTTATCTACAATCATGCATTGGTCCTTAGCATTATGAGGCAATACACAAGGCAAAAGGAGTTGGCTTGTCCTGGCATCACGGGAATCGCCTCAAATTTTATCACACTACATTCCTTGATGAAATCAAAGGCATCTTTGAGGCGCATGTTTGTTGGTGAGTAGACTTCCTCATCCTATGCTACAATACAACATTGATTTACCATAACATGGTATTAGAGCATAAAAGAATTTTTTCGGAAAAAAAAAAATTAATCCTAATTTGATATTAGTGAAAAAAATTTGAAATTATTCCGTTTAATTTTCTGCAACCCATCTAGGGTTTTCAGTCCTTTTTTTAGCCTGTGATCGTGTATGGACGTTTTCTGATCATGGATTTTTGTTTGCATTTTTTGAGGGTTTTTAAACCCGTTTTTGTTGCAAAAGGTTGTTAGTTGTTTTTTTGAAGACACAGCGGACATTTCTGTGTCGTCCTCTTGGTACCCACACGAATCGTGCCATTTTAGGGCAGGCAACGACATTCTTTGTTTTTCTTCCTATCATCCTCAATTTTTGTTGCGATTTCAGCCTGCACGACAACTTCTGCATTTTTAGACTTTTTTATCTGCGATTTTCTTCTATCTTCAAGGGTTTTCGAGGCATTTGTGTGCCTTTAATTTTAAGGGCAGAAAGCACACAAACTAGATTTCAAGCTCGCATTTTGGCACCCTCTGCGTACAATGAAGAGTTTTTTGGCGTCCCTTTTGTGTTTTTCGAGACTTTTGTAGCATGCGCGACCTATTTCCACATATGCGCGACCTGTGATTTGTTTTGTACGCATCCTTTGCATATCCTTTTGAGCCCGTGTTTTAGTATTTCTATTGCTCGATCATTGAAATGGGTGTCAAAATTTGCAGTCGCTTGTGTTCGTGTTCGGATGTAACATGCCTTTTGTTCTATGCAATGTCTTCTCCTTGCAACAACACGGCTACGACACACCATCTGTTAAGTTTTTAAGAACCAGAATAACATAACAGATAGCAGATAAATCAAAAACCACAATAACACCAGAGATACCCTGGGAAAACCCTCCTTGAGGGAAAAACCTAGCCACACTCAAAATTGTTCCTTTATTGAATAACGAAAGATTTGATACAAAGCTCACAAGCTTTTCTCAGAAGAATAACTTCTTCACCAATATTGTACTTATTTAACAAATACTAGTAGAATGTCAAAGTCACACTTGACATCTACAATATACAAAAATCCTTTTATGAATCAACAAGGCTCCTACCCAGCAAAATATGTTTCACCGAATTACACAGAACAATATATATAAGAAAACTAATCAGCCGAATAATATCAACAGGCAAACACGGTGCTCAAACCAGTGTCCCTTTTAATGAATCATTGCACATAGAGTAATTACAATCACCCACGGGCCTCTATACAATGTGAGAATATAACCACAATAAAAACCGACACACACATCATCGTCAGCAGAGGGATGGACCGTCGGACACATCATCACGAGCTGAGAAAAGACACGGCAACAGAGGTGACCATTTTGTTTCCATCGATCATGCGAACCTTGATGATAGACCGTTATCAATACAACAATTCAGATCTTCAGTGTAAACCTTAACGGATGATGATTACAATACAACCGCTCAAAAAGAACTTAAGCAACATACATATGGCAAGAACAGAAGAATCACTGAAGATGACAGTTCCACAATTGAAGACATAGTATTCCACTGTCTTCAGCAATTAAGACCCGATAAAATGAATTTACAGCAAAACAAAAAATACCAAACCAAGTTGCTAGCCTCATGAATGAAACACAGTAACAATGAAGAAGTCAGAACATAACCTTCATTGCAATTACTAAATAGCAATAAGGAGTGATATGTAGAACTGTTCACAATAACAGTGAAGCGCAATAAGATGCAGCTCTAGGAAGATAAGCAGAATCGTATGCACACAATCTTGTATACTTGAGTAATCGATTCAGGTGAGTAAAAATGTCTCCTATGACTACAAACATTAACGCTCCCTCTTAGCAAAAAAGATATTTTTCCAAAGTCTCATGTCATGGAGTCTCTCAATATGCCAGTCACAATGGCTACACCCATTATGAAGAAAACAGATTTATCACAGATTCTCTCAACGTGATAGCATCATGGAGTCAATCAACGTGATGTTCACCATGGCTACTCCCATGTGTGAAATAAACACAAGCTCTCATCACAGAGTCACTCAACGTGATGTTGTCATGAAGTCTCTCAACATGACATCCACTATGGCAACTCCAATGAGCGGAAAGAGCAATAAGGGCTTTCACCTCAAATTTCTGTGTCTCAGAGATAAATGCATATCAAGGGCTTTCACCTCAAATTTCTGCCTTATAGAGAAAAATGCATTACAAGGGCTTTCGCCTCAAATTTCTCTCTTAGAGAAAAATCCATTACAAGGGCTTTCACCTAAAATTTCTCCCTCTCACAGAAAAATGCATTACAAGGGCTTTCACCTCAAATTTCTCCCTCTCAAAGAAAAATGCATTAAGCTCATAATAAGAACAACTGAATGTTGAGACTCCTCAGCAGAAACACCCTCTCAGCAAGGGCAGCATTCTCAAAGCTTTGATTTTCACAATATATTACAATTGGCTCCAATGTTTGACCAAAAACTGGGCTTTTGAGGCCACATTGCTTCCTGAGCTTGTTGATCCTCTGCAAAGGACTTGGCACTCTCCCTTTGCCACACAAACTCCCTTTGAATCTTATTGAGCCTAAAGAAGTCCTCCCTCTTCAGCTCATCAAGCTTTCCCTTTATGTAATAAATATTCTCCAGTCTCAACTTCATCTCTAGCGCATTAACCTTTTGATAGGTCGCCTTGAATTCTCGGAATTTAACTCCCTCTGAATGTCATTTCTTCCTCTTCGAAGAAACTGAATGCAAAGACAATTTGTATAGGTTCTTCCTATTCCATGAAGTTATGTGCCATCAACTTAGTCCCATGGCTGCAAACAGTGTCCTCATGTTTGTTCATTTCTACAGCCTGTGTGACTTTCTTACAAGATGTATAAGGCTCTTACTTCCTTCAAATCCTTATGTAATTCTTTCATCATCCTGTTGCTTCTCAATCCATCCTGGAAGCATTTTAGAGAGATTATTAATAGACTCAACCTATGTCCCGAATAGAAATATACAGACTAATGCTAGAAGCATACATGATTCACTATCCCCTATGTATTGCATGAATTTTACATGATCATTATTCAAGGTACAAACTTAAAATACTTATCTCTTTATTGTTGATCAATTTAGCAATGCCCTTTCAAATTTAGATCTTCATATCTTTCCCAAAAACGTCTGCATCAAGCGGTAGCTTTAAGGCTATAGTCCACTTGATAATTTGTGAATTCCTAGTCTTCAAAAAACTTTCCCTTTCTGTTCTTCATAGATGTACAGAAAAAAAAAACAGAAACACGACAACCTTCTTTCAGGCCACATGCATCAGTAAGGGCATAATTCGACTCTTTAATCTGCTAAAGTAATGTTGGTTCCAATCCGGCTATGGATATGAGATTTGTAAATTAAAGAAATTCCACACGATTTGCATGTCTTCCAACGCAACGCCCAAGTATGATTTCCCTTCAAAATACAGGTAACTCAAACAAATTCACATTCGAAATACTATTATCTAGATCCTCTGACTATATGTGGCACATGTATATCTCAGTTTATCTCAAACCATAACTCGTCCAATAGCAAAGACCATTCAAATTCCCAGAAGTTCGTATCCACTTTGATACCATGTTAAGTTTTTTAGAACCAGAATAACATAACAGATAACAAATAAATCAAAAACCACAATAACACCAAAGATACTCTGGGAAAACCCTCCTCGAGGGAAAAACCCAGCCACACTCAAAATTGTTCCTTTATTGAATAAATGAAAGATTTGATACAAAGCTCACAAGCTTTTCTCAGAAGAATAACTTCTTCACCAGTACTGTACTTATTTAATAAATACTAGTAGAATGTCAAAGTCACACTTGACATCTACAATATACAAAAATCCTTTTATGAATCAACAAGACTCCTACCCAGCAAAACCTGCTTCACCGAATTACACAGAACAATAAATATTAAGAAAACTAATCAGCCAGATAATATCAACAGGGAAACACGGTGCTTGAACCAGTGTCCTTTTTACTGAATCATTGCACATAGAGTAATTACAATCACCCACGAGCCTCTATATAATGTGAGAATATAGCAACAATAAAAATCGACGCACGCATCATCGTCAACAGAGGGATGAACTGTCGGACACATCATCGTAAGCTGAGAAAAGACACGGCAACAGCGATGACCATTCTGATTCCATCGATCATGCAAACCTTTATGATAGATCGTTATCAATACAACAGTTCAGATCTTCAATGTAAACCTTAATGAATGACGGTTACAATACAACCGCTCAAAAAGAACTTAAGCGACATACATATGGCAAGAACAGAAGAATCACTGAAGACAACAATTCCACAATTGAAGACAAATGGTATTCCATCGTCTTCAACAATTAAGACCCGATAAAATGAATTTACGGCAAACAAAAATTACCAAACCAAGTTGAGCCTCGTAAATGAAACACAGTAACAATAAAGAAGCTAGAACATAACCTTCATTGCAATTACTGAATAGCAATAAGGAGTGATATGCAGAACTGTTCACAATAACAGTGAAGCGCAATAAGATGCAACTCTACAAAGATAAGCAGAATCGTATCCACACAATCCTGTATACTTGAGTAATCGATTCAGGTGAGTAAAAAATGTCTCCCGCAGCTACAAACATTAACACCATCTACCTTTTGTTTGGCCGCCTAGAGATGCCTCCGTTTGGGCTTTAATTTTTTTCCCTTAAAAAAATTCTAGGGTTTTCAATAATTTTTCCCTTAAAAGTTTTTGTCAGTTTTTTAATTTTTTCCCTTTAAAAAATTATTTAGGTGGGTTTAAATATTTTTTTCCTTAAAAAATATTATGTGGGTTTTAATATTTTTTTTCCTTAAAAATTATTCTGGATGGGGTTATAATTCTTTTCCTCAAAAATTATTTGTTGGGTTTTATCGTTTTTTCCTCAAAAATCAAGTTTTGTAGTCTCTAATTCGTGTCTCAAATTATGTTTTCTGTTTTAGTCGATTTTTTTAATCTCAAAAATCGTGTCTGGTTTTTCCAATTTTTCTTCTTAAAAATGGTGGCTTCTTGTAGTCTGTTTTATAGTCAACGCTCATTTGCAAAAGTTCTTGGTGAATCATCTTGCAGTCTGTTTTGGGGCGTACTGCTCATCTGCAAAAGGGTTTGGCGATTTTCCTCAAAATCGTGGTTTCAGTTTCATCTCGGTGTCTCTAGCTACAGGGAGTAATACCTTTGTTACCCAACATCAAGTTCGATGGCTTCTTGGTCATTAAAATTTTTCAGATCCAGGGAGGGTCTTAGAAGCCGCAGAATGTTCTAATAAGAAGGGGACATTATGTCTTCTATAGGGTAGTTAGCACAATGACCATTAAGGGAGAATGTTTCTTTAATGGTCATCTAGTCATCTTTAGTTTGTTTAGGAAAGTTTCCTATTTTGTCTTTTGTTAATGTTTGTTTCTTTTAGAAACATCTTTGTAAATTTATATAAGGAACATTTGTTCCTTTGTTTAATACAACAACATTGATTTACCATAACAACCACTGCAGGGATGGCTGTGGCAGATTGCATTTTTTATGAGACAAGTCTTTGGACCCCTTGTGTAGAGATCGTGCAGGTGAATTTATTATAGTTTAATATTTAGTATTTACTTTTTATAATTTTATATGCATAATTTTGTTTTGTTTGCAACTTTGCAATTTTGCTTATTTTCATGCAAAATTGTAACTTAACTATTTTTGTTTAACGATATTTGCAGCTCACTGAGCCCCTGGAAGTTCTCCTAGGAGTTGTTGATGGGGAGAAGCCCTCTATGGGCTACATAAATGAGGGCAAGGATAGGGCCAAGGAGGCCATTAGATCTATATATGGGGGAATTGAGGATAAGTATGGCCTCGTTTGGGAGATAATTGATAGGAGATGGCATAACCAGCTTCACAAGCCTATCCATGCAGCAGCTTATTTCCTCAATCCGGCATTGCATTTCTACAATGATCTCAAGGCGGATGAGGAGGTTCATAGTGGCCTATATACAGTGGTACAAAAGATGTCTATTGATAGCACAGCTACACTGCACAAGATGGACGCATTTGATAATGCAACAAGGGTGATTTTAGCAAGCAAAATGTGCAAAAATGTTCGAATAGAATTGCAGCCATGTAGAAATATAAGTTAAGGTTCTAAGTTTATGCACTTTGATTTTATAATCTAGCCTTAATGTTGGAAATGAGACTGAATTTTTTTTTCCTTACTTCAGATATATGGTGGCAACATTTTGGGCCTACAGCCCCACACCTTCAAAAATTGTCATCTGCATATTGAGCCAGCCATGTAGCGCTTTAGGATATGAGCGCAACTGGAGTATGTTCGAGCACATCCACGCGAAGAGACGTAATAGATTGTCTATGGAGAGGTTGAATGACCCAGTCTTTGTTCATTACAACCTTCATCTTAGAACCAGACAGATTTTGGACAGTGGCACCTCTCCAATCACGCTAGAGGAGGTCGATCCAGAGTCTGAGTGGCTCACTGAGTCTACCGATCCTGTTATCACTAATGAGGACCTTGAGTGGGTTGACCAGACAGATTGAAAGGTTGAGGTTGTGGCCATAGCAGAGGAGGATAGAGCACGATCATGCAAAGCTGATGTTGATCAGAGTGGCACCTCTTAGGCACAGACTATGGCTGCTTAGTAATCCAAGACCTACCTTAGACGTCTTTGTACGAGGGATATAGGTTACTCTGAGCCTGAGCCTGAGCCTGAGCCTGAGCCAGTGCCATAGACTTGTTTTTGTTTACACATGTTTGGGAACATTTGATGTCATGGATTTTATATACATTTGACAATATTTATAATTCTATTTATCTATGTTTGCTATATCCTTCAGCTACAATTTACGTTTGTACTTATGTGATGGATGTATGTTTATGTATGTGATCAAATTAGCTTCTATTTGATGATGTTATAGTGTCTTTAAGCTTTATTCAATAATGGGTGCATAAAACAAATTTGAATCATTCAAAATCTCTAAATTTCAAGGGTTTTTTTCATTTTGACGAGTCACTACCAAAGTCTGAATCGAGCCATTGCCGAGTCACAAGTTGAGTCGTTCTCGCCGAGTCAGAGTCGGGTACGAGTCTAGGAACTTTGCATTGCACATATACAATTACATTTACATGTTACAATCTTTTTTTCACTCAAGAATTATTTAATGCATTTTGTTAAGTAATTAGCTAAGACACAATTCATTTTATAATTATTTGGTTCAATATGGAAATAGGACAATGGATTTAACTTTAAAAAGTCAAGAAATGTTTCCATGAGGATAAAATACTATACAAATCAGAAATGTTGAGAGTGTAACAAATTTCTAGAGCTCCATCAAGAATTATTGTTTGGTCTGGGGGGGCCTTACCCTTAATATGTCTTGCTCTCTTTACAGTCCAAAGTGTAGATTGTTTCAAACAAAAACTCTCCCACCCACGAAAACCTCTGAAGCCTAACTTCTGTCTCGGGGCTAGTACAACTCTGATATGATATTAATTTTTAACTCAACCATATAACAGATTAATGTAAATTTTTAACAGTTCAAAAAGTACCTACCAATTTTGGAATCCTGCTAACTGTCACTCAATCTGCTCTGTTGCAAATATGGGAGAATCTAGAGGAAATGACATTTATGATACACAGGAGAAATGAAAGAAAAAACATGCAAACGGGTAAAGAAAAAATATATCTAAAAGACATTAAAGTTTTATCCTATACATGCCAATCTCGGAGTTCATCCAACCGTGACACAATTGAATATCCAGGTGGAAGAAAAACAAGCAAAATAGTAATCTTTTATAGGCCAGTATGAAAGACATTAAATATTTTAAATAAAATGGAAGACTACCAGATTTAAAACTCGTCCAACATTGGCAGAATATACATTTGGCAAAATCAAGAACAAATAACCCCTCATAAATACATAAAACAGAAAAGGGAGCTAAAAATAATCAACAAAAAATTGTTTACCAGAAAACCACATTTTAAAATCATCCAATCACAGCTCAATCAAACATTTACGGAGTAAAAAGGTTTGGGAAGGAAAGAATAAATCTAATTCTGCAACGATAGCTCAGCAATTTAGGAAACACATAATACCTATAAAATAAAATAACTTCTAAAATAAAATTAAGAAACAGCAAAGCGAGCTAAAATGAAAGGCAGTGAATATTTTACAAAAGTCCAACAACTCTTAAACTTATCAACTCAATCTACTTTTAAAATTGGAAAACCGAGAACAACAAACCTCTTCTCTTTGATGTACGGAAGAAGAAGAAATTAAGATTGTGTAAAAAAAGTGAATGCTTTTGATTGTTGAAGAATCAACCAGACTTAAAACTCATCCAAGCTTTGCTGAATCTACTTCTGAATTCGGGAGAATCAAGAAGAAAAGTGATTTCTCTTACATATAAAGGAAAAGTACATTTATATATATATATATATATATATATATAGAGAGAGAGAGAGAGAGAGAGAGAGTATCCTTTCCAAAATAACTGTCTATGTTTTGTTTGCAGACACAGATATTTCCAGAAACATTTTCACTCAGTTTAATGAACTGTGGAAACCTTGCATCTACTGTATAAACGATATTAAACTATATAATATTACATATACTAACAGAATCTACCAAAATTAAATTACTAATCTAACTGTAGGTAAATGTACTTCTAAGTTAAGAGAAATCATTAAGAAGAAGAATCGTCTTATTTTTGTCCATGAAACTAAAGTAGCATATGGCACCACAAAAATGTGCAAGCCCTTTGATATATGTTTTCAAGAGAAGACTCATAAAGAACTGAAAAGATACAATAAACACGAATAAGGCAATGGAGGTTATTTCCAACCACTGGACCTTCTTTGATTAAATTTGATCAGATCTACAGCCTTTGATGAATTTTCTTTGATAACAATGTTAATTTTCATGAACCAATTACAATTCAAATCTAAGACCTCTTATTTGCTGCATATCTTTATGGTAAAGAATGTGATTATTTTCTACAGACCAGCTACAGCTCAAACCTAAGACAATAATCAACAACTTTCTTTGTACCTGGCTTCTAATATGGCTCAAACACCGTATTATTTTCGACAGACCAGTTAAGATTCGAACGTAGACCCTCCAAATAGGGAGAGCTATTTCCTTCAGGATTCCTGTGGCGAATTATACTTTAACAAGAACAAACAACGTATTCCCTTTCAAATGCCTAAAATAAAAACACACCATACCGAGACTCCAGCAAATTTAAAAACAGCGCAACCTCAAGTCAACCGAGAAACAAAAAAAATAAATAAAGGGAATCTAAAAAGAGAGATGTTGGATATTTAACCAGAGTGTCAACCTACAAACACAAAAAAAAAGGATAAAAGGAATCTAAAATGCGAGAAGTGGGATATTTAACCAGAGTACCAACCTAGAAACAAAAAGAATCTAAAGTACGAGAAATAGAATATTTTACCAGAGTGAACGGCAAGGGTTCCAGACGCCTTAGCCAAAGCTGGCTGCAGCAAAGCGCTATCGATCTGTACACTACTATTATTACAAGCGACGCCCGTGGCGTCCCCAGCAAGGGGAACATTCGTGACAGAAGCAGCAACGATCTGTGCCACGCCAATATTGCTGCAGTTCCGCCTGGCCTTTATACTCAGCTGCCTCACAAAGTTAGGCGGAAACCTCAAAATCATAAGCCCCGAAGCTCCAGCGCACGCCACGCCCCTCGCAAAATCCTTCCCTGTTCTCGACTTCGTTTTGAAGTCGGACTGTTCGAATTTCGCAGAGCCAGACGACGGATCCGCCCTACATTCGAACAAGGGCGTGGGCCTGCAGTAGCCGACTGAAGCGTGCACTCCTCTAAACATTGCATTTGCTACAGCCATGGCTTGTAAGGGCTTCTTTGTTCCTGTTTACGGTCTCCCTGAGTTTCGTACTCGGCCTAAGGCGAGCTGCGAAGGGATTTTATTTTACACCGTGTATGTTTTATAAGGTCCTGCTTTCTCTCCGCAACTTGCGAAATTCTTACGCACTGGAATCCATAGATTTGTTTAACGTCTTGCGGGGACCATACGTACGAAAGCTATTCCGGACTATATATGGAAATTCTATTTTAAAGTGCCCATTTAGCAGGGTCTTATCTTGGCTACGTTCGCTCAATTGGTTTTTTTTTTAATTAAAATGCAACTTTTTTATCAATTTAATTTCTATCTGCATATATTTTATTGTTGGAAGGGTTTTGTGCCCAAGTGTGTATTTTTAGGGCAATTTTATAAGGACTTGGGCTTATCTATAGAAATTAAATTGATAAAAAAAAGTTACAATTTAATCGATGAGTGAGGCTTATTAGTTCTTGTTGATAGGCAAGATACTATAGCGTCTATTGGATGCCAATTTGTTTCGTAACTTTGACCAATCAGGCTATTGAATTATTTTTTCCCATGTACATTGTAAATGTTGATCATTTAAATATTGTATATTGAAATTCTGGTGGAGTTTATTCCCTTTTTCTAATTGGTTCGTACTGTGAACAGTCGTTGTGGAGGATGCTCACGAATTGGGCATAATTGTAAATTGAATTATTTTCGGCCTACCTTTACTATTGTCCAAGCTATCATACTTATATTATTTATAGTTGTGCACTAAATACCATATACTGTCTGGTAGCGACAAATGTGTGCATAGGTGGAAGCTTTAATTAGAAGATCTTGGAAAATCTGAGGAAAGTAATGGACAGATGCAGATTTCCACAATATACAGTTTTCACGGGTACAAGCAAAAACTTGGTTACATTTTCCATCGGTGTAATTAATAATCTATACTTTGTTTCAAATTGTATTGCATTTGCCATTTTATATTTTACCACAGGGTTATAATTTTTGCACAATACGAGACTTCCAGAAAAAGATAAGGTTGTCATTAATGCATGACATATTTACATCTTTTCATGTTGTAAAAATATTATATTTTTGTTCATAAAAACTTGAAATTTATCCCTAAAAAAATTAGTATATTCCACGTCAATTTTGCATTCAAGGTAGCTATTAATAGGTACTTTTAAGGTTGCTATATGTCAGATGCAGAGCTGTGGAAAATCTTTGGGAAAATGTAGCAACAACACTCTAAGTGGGCCGGTGAGAAGATAAATACGCATTTAAGAAAGCTGACATGAAGGATTTTCTCGAGTCTTTATCCACGCTCAATTTGAATGACTTTTTCTAGAACCATCTAATCGCTTTAAATGTTGGTGGTCAGAGGAAGTAGAAATCAAGACAAGTTGCATGCTCCTTTCATTGTTTGGAGAGGACCTTCATAGTCAGCATCTTCTTGAAGCATCTCAATCAGGTAATCGCTTTTGTTTTTCCCTAATTAAAAGTTGGAACAATCATTCACTTTCCATTCTTTGGACACTTTTCTCATTGTTTGCCACTCGTAGGCTTCCTCTTCAGTGTGAAGTCTAGCAATTGCAGTTCTCATGAGGACAGTCTTATCGCATTGAGGTAAGCGTCCTGAGACTTCTTCAAGTTTATGTGCAAGAACTAGTTTAGATGTTGTAAAATCTACCAAGTTTGTATCCTCGTTCTTATATTTAGTAAAGCTTGTCTTTTGGGCTTCTTTGATGTTGTCCAACGCATACACTAGTCTACTGCTTAAGTTTTCCATGATGACTGCAAGCGGGAATTTTTTAGTTCAATGTGATTTTCTACAGTTAAATTGAGAAACTGCAATAAAGAGTGTCTTTTGCTCAATTTGTGGAAGAGCAACTGCTTAGTAAATATCTTTAAAGGAGCTAGGAATGGAGTCCTCGAAGATTGCAAACTTGTGCACTTACTAGAGATTTTTGAGTTTTTTGGACTAATGACAACTAACTGCACAATTTTAATTCATAGAAAAAAAAATTGACAGATACTTGTCAGCACTTATTTTTACATATTCAAAAAATAATGTACCAGATAATTTGTTAATGTATCCATGGAATCACTTCACTATGGAAATATCATAAAGTAGCAAAGCAACATCTTTGGCCTGCAAGTGTCTTTTGTTTAGTTTTTCCAATTTGCAAAGATTTATTTCAAGGTCATTTCATTTAAAGGACAGATCGCTGGGATGCACGGCCAGAAATTTTGGTGACATACAGTAGCTAACTTAGGTTGTTTTTGCTAAATGTTAAAGCCTACTAAGTTTATAATCAACAACTATTATTCATTTGTCGGAGACACGGGATGATTACTCATTTCAAGCTCCAATTTTTTGTTGAAGCTCCTTACACTTCATCTTTCACTCCGCATATGCTACTACTGTCCATTGGTGCAAATCATCCCTTCATGTAGATTCCCTGCACTAGACATTATATTTTGCAATGTTCCTCGAACCAGACCTCTTATATGATGAAACCTGCAATCTGTTATGTTATTTTCTATAAATCAGTTAAAACTTTAATGTTCACCATTGAACTACCATCAATACTTCATGATTTTATAACTTCTTCAAGATATTCCATCTCGAAATCTAGTTTTTTTTCCTGTGAATCAGTTAAAACTTTAAACGGAGATTCATCGTTGAACTACTAGCAATATTTCATGGTTTTAACCTCTTTAGCCACCGTAGCACTTGACTTTTCTTGGGTCAGAATTTAGTTTTGATTTAATAGATGATATGGTTTAAGATTAAGTTTTAAATAAATTCAATATTTTTTATACAAATTTTTGATCTATTGTTTTTAATAGATGTAACCCATACTTACAACTGATGAATTCATAATGTTTTCTTAAGTCTCTCCCCCCTCTAACAACAAATATAACCTATTAGGTACAAGTATCAAAACTCAGCAATCACTGAGAATAATGTGACTTTCTTAAGACTACAATACATAGATTTATTATTTGTAAACATTTTCACTATGTGACATTGCAATAAAAGACCACTTCACTCTGACTCAGACGAATGCAATCACCCATGCCACTCCTGTTGAAGACAAATGAAACCAAATAGAAGGTAAATAAAATAATTGCCTAAAATGATAACAATCCATAATTTTTTTAAACATTTGTATATATTGCAATTATGAATCACTAATACGTTTGTAATGCTACATTTGCAGGCAGCTATAAAATACTACAAGATTGGAATATATGCAATCCACTCTTCAACCAAACCTGATTGCATCGGTCTATAATATTTATGCACACAATTAGTTTGCAAAGTATCTATAAATAATACTCCTATATATCCTATTATGGTCATGTTCAGGAACACATTTGAACATAAACTTATTACTGTAAGCAAACTATAGTGTAATGATAACATGTATAAGCTACAATTTGATCATGCAAACAAACAAAATATTTTGCCAGATTTATCCTTGAATGCAATAGCAAAAAACTACTCTTATTGTGATTTTATATATCCTAGAAATCTGCTCATACAGTCATTTTATATATCCTAAACTGGTGATGTTCAAATAGACAGTTGGACATGAATTTGTTACTATAATCAAAGTTTTGTGTAATGTCATCTCACTATCATTGCATTTTGACAGGAGTGCATGGAATTTACATCTCGCTCTGAATTTGATCTTAAATTTGTTGTTAGAGTGATTATGGTATTCCTGCTTTTGTTTTCAAAAACAATGTTGCCGAAATGGAATATTTACAATAAATAAGTTTAGGGAATTTTAAACTGTACAGATACAATATTTTAATGGGTTGCAATAATGCTTTAGTCAACACTTTTACATTATGGATTGTGGAAAATTTGCTTACCATGAGTTTGTTAAATAGCAATTTATTGTCTCCTTGTCAGTTCAAATTGTTTCAACTGTTGCTTCTGCTTGTCAGTACCTACTATGTCTCCAATTCCTCTATACATTAGAAAAGATCCATGCAGATGTTATGATCTCAAGTATTTACTTTCAGTCTCACACATTGGCTTTCTCATCCATTTCGTATAGAATTCTATAGAATGCTACATTTGATTCCCTTAGATTGCAAGGAGATTTACTGATTCAAATAAAATCTGATATCAGCTCTCAACGTTTTGCCACAGCTATTACATGCAATTTGTTGTTGCCTCAGTAGTGGGGAATTTATCTTCTCTGCAAATTGTTTGTTTTCTATTTCATATACATGACATATATTCTTGTGATAAATTGTTTGCATGTTACTGCAATCTATTCCACAAATTGCTTTTAATTATCATTAATTCTATGTCTCCAAACTTGTTGCTCATTTACAATAATATTAGCCATTGTCGTCATATTTATGTATGCCTTATCTAGAATTGCTCACACATATTTCTATATCTGCTCAACATAATCTATGCAAAACTTAAAATGTCAACTCTTTAGTTTTGGTCTTTCACCTTGGTTTTCTGAATCTTTTTTCCCTTGGATTGCATAGATATATAATAATTCAAATAAAGTCAATTTTTATCTTCTGATAAATTAGTTTATGGACTTAACTCGTAACAACCTCCAACACAACAATAGCTCATCTATTCTTCTACATTATATTTTCATGGTTTGCATGTCTTTGTTTCATGGTAAAGTTGCATAGCATGACAAATATTAATAGTAGTATGTAAAGTGGTGGCTGCAATATTATACACTTTTAAACAAATTTTGTGAATTCAAAGTATCCACACGGAGGGCTGTAAAAGATTCAAAAAATCGAACACTTCAAAAAGTGTCGACCAAATGTGTTTATGACCATGAGCATATTTTCTATTTTCTAACACTCTAATTCTGTATGGGAATAATGTAATTCTACTATCATGTCATAATTATTTTGATATAAAGGACATTCCATGGGATAACCTTTTTTGTAAATCACACATTGTTACTAAACTGAAGTAATAAGTATACAATAATAGTCTTTATTTGATTAACTATTACACTACTTCTGCCAATTTTTTTAACTATCTAAAATAAGAAAACTTAATTATTTATGTCGTTGAAAAAATATCACCTTACATTCATCTGCAAATTTGTAATTTACTTACTTATGTCAAGGAGATGTCATTGAGATTCGTAAAACTAGTGTGATATTTTAAAAAGTAATTAGTTACAAATATTAACAAGTACTTGCCTTGTCATTTTCAACAAGCACAATGAACGTTGTATATTTGTAAATGTTGCAAAGTTATTGTCAGTGGCTTAAATATAAATATAGTTACAAAAAAGTCAACGCTTCAACTACAAGCTTTTACTGAAACTTTGCAACGATAGGAACTAGACGCTATGCGTCCTTGTTTATTTTATCAAAATTTGTGAAGGACAGTTATGACCTTTTATCTTTTATTGAGTAGAGGCAATTTTTAAATTTTATGAATGTATTTTTTATTTGTAGATTTTTTTTGAAGGGTTTTGTGTCAAATATGTACTTTTATGGCAATTATGTAAGGAAATAGTTGAAGTTGCTAAAGATTTAGGTTTAGATCTATTTAATCAAAATTGACGAGGGTACCATTATACCCCTCATCCTTTATTTATTAGCCTTCCATACTTGTCAAATTTTTTTTTGTGATGATCATCTATTTGAAGTTGCGTCAAAAGACATCTAAATTCACTGTTTATCTCAAATCTTCCATTTGTAATGATATAGTATTCTTAAAGTTTTGATTCTTGAAATGACTAGATTTAGTCATATGGCCATCAAATTTGAGCCCTTCTGCCACCAATCAAACTGTAAGAATTCAAGATTGTCTATTTGATCAAAATTGATGAGGACACAATTAGGGACCTCGTCATTTATTTATGAGACCTTATCATTTCAATTGTACTATTGAAACGACTAAATGTGACCATATGACCATCAAATTCAGGTCACTCATCAATTAAATTATAATTCACATGTTAATATTTACTTCTATAGAAATTTTAATGCATATTAAAATATACATACTTAGAATTTTTTCATTAAACTGATGTATATTTTAGTAATGTCTCAATTATTTTTGTGAAATGAAATAATATTTTATCTTATTGTGCCTTTTCATTTAAGTTAATAATATTATTTAAAAGACGTAGTTAAATATACTTATGTTGAACTATTTTTGCCTAATTTTATGGTGTCCCTCTCTCTTTATGTGATTATGTTCATTTCTAGCTTTTAGTGGACTCATTGTACACCATAAAATTTAATGCACGTGTACATCATAATAATCATTATTTACATTTAGCTCAAAATAAATGTGCTTTAAAATAATTGTCAAATCTTTTTATTTTGTTTTGCTTAAGTTTATAGAGTTTCTCTTTCTATATGAATGAGTAGCAAATCCAATGTACATAATAAAATTTATTGCCTACATTTAACATAAAATAAATGTGCGATCTAAGTGATTGTCAAATCTAGGTGAGGTGTAACTTTTACTTTCTCTCTTTTAAAAAAAAAAAAAATTATTATAGAGGTCAAATTTGTCTCATCCTATTTGTAGCTCATGTCAAAAGAAGATTTGTCCTCTCAATTCAAACAATTATAGTTGTCCACTTAATACTAACTTTATTAAATATATTAATATTATATGTCGAGTCAATTATAGAAAATTAACAAAAGTGTATATTTACTTTTTTGAAGAAAAACAATGGTAATGTAAAAATAATTGATGCAAATGAGGGCTATTTTTAAAATTCTAATATATGTATATGTATTCGCCATCAATCTTTTTCATCTTCTAATATTAGGTGAACCTAATCTAATTAGAAAATGTCATCTTTCAATATTAGTTGAACCTACCATGATTAAAAGGGTGAAAAATGTTTTGTTGTTGTAATTATCTAGTTGTTTTATAAATAATTTTATAATTATATATTGGTTTAAGATTTGCATTTCTACGAGAACTACATACACAAATAGGTGTCAAAGTGTCGTGGTCATCATTTTAACTAAAAAGGACGTTTATATAATAGTCTTTTAGTTAATAAATATTCAAAACTTACAAAAATAAGCAATATGTTTTAAACAAGTGTCATGTTGTGACTAGTATCTACCTTTTTTTTTTGTTTGGGTTGTGAATGATACAGTGTAGGAAAACGGAGACAGGTGAGCTTGAAGAAAGATGAATGAATTTTTAACAAAGTGACATTGACACATAATGTGTTTGATCAAGAATTGGTGTGTATGATTGTAGATGTACAATTATGATATTTAAAACGTAGGTAAATTTGAAGAAGTTTCATTTTGCTTAAAGAAAGAGTATAATTCCACACATAAGTTTTTGTGATATATATGGAAAGCTATTCATATTCTAAAATAAGTTGACATCTAGATTGAGATGTTAAAAATTTGGACAGATTTGGAGATGAATTGATTTCAATTGAATTAGTAGAGAATGAAATGGTGATTTAAAAATATGTCAACTAGGTTAGTTAGATTGACTTTTAAAGACATGTTGAACTTTACAAATTATTTACTTCCACTAGTTGGAAGGCGGCATTATGTTTGGCAAGTAGAATAGAAGAAAATAGTGACACTTGGGAGTAATTTGTGTAGCTTAATGAAGATGTATCAAAAGGACAATTTGGTTTTTCATTAAAATAAATTATGTCAAGATTTTGTTGAAAATAAATAATGTTTTTGACAAGTAATTTTTTATTTTCATTTAGAGTATATTAGTTATGCTAATTATATGATACAAATGAAATAAATCGAAGTGAATAATATCAATATCAAATATGTAACGAAAATAAAAGATTCTAGCTATCCAAGTATGAAAGAAATTATATTTTATTCATTCTCAATAAAT
The DNA here is from genome assembly GCA_018584345.1 of Thuja plicata. Classification (NCBI taxonomy): domain Eukaryota; kingdom Viridiplantae; phylum Streptophyta; class Pinopsida; order Cupressales; family Cupressaceae; genus Thuja; species Thuja plicata. Next base: position 2,816,109 of record MU225923.1, read on the forward strand.
TACTAAATCTTTTTTTGTACCAAAGGGGTAAAAGTTTATCCAAGCAAAGAATCATCAATGCTACCAAAGGGTACACACCCAACCCATCGAGGGCCACAAAACCAACCTCAATCACCAGTAAGACAAATCTTCAACAAGAAATCTCACCAAAGTATCCCCCTCGTCCATAAATGCCCTCATTAATTAATCTTTGTAACTTGCAAGAGTGCTCCAGAGAAAGGTGCTCTCAATCTTTGATATGTCATTTCCTTAACTACTTAGAAGCTCATTTAGCCAAATAAGTAGTGACACCATTCCACTACTATGGGATGTGGATGAAAGAGAAAAAATCCAAAGAACTACCTGGTGCAAGGCACCCCCACCTGTAGCTTAAGAGTTAGGAATTGCTTTGGTTTGTAATAAATGAGTGGATCCCTTGGATCATCCTAGTGTGATGTTTTGGTCTATTTTGTTAGGTGAAGGATCTTAAGGCACTTTATAAATCTTGAAGACTCTTGATGCCATTTAAGACCATCTCCTATCATTTTGGTGTTAGGTTATATTTTGTGTTTCTAGACCTTAGTCCTTGGTCATTTATTGTCTTATGTCTCTCCCAAGTCTTTGGAGTCTTGTGTTGTTGTCATTTTGCTAAAATATGCAAAATTGACAAATGTTGCAAAATGTTGTCATTTTGCAAAATTGTTGCTCGAACAACTTTTTAAAAGTTGCTCGAGGAGTTACTTCTTGAATGTCAAAGGTCACACCTACTCTTGGGGGCATCTAAAATGTTGGAAGGAAGCTATTTTATGACCTTATGCCTTCTTGGAAGTTTAGAAGTTAGTATGTACAAAGTTTGATGTTTTTTGGAAGGAATTTGAAGAGTTTTCTAAGAAATTTTGTGTGTACGACCTGGTACGAATTCATTAAGTGAAACCAAGTGTAGAATTACTTTGTGATGTTCTAAGTTACCTTATATTTCTAGTTGATTTCATCCATTTTGGTGGTGTTACATAGAAGTTATATTCATTTTTGTAAAAATTGTCTTAAAATCCTACTTCTTTGGGTCTGTACCAAAGATGTAGCCCTAACTTGAGATTTATCCAGTGGATTTGCTTGGCCACCTGGAAAAATACAAGTTAGGGTCATGTAATTTATGATTCCAGAAGCTCAACAGCTCAATGTTTTGTTTATGATTTCTAAGGTCAAGTCGTAGGTCAATTGTGTCTATGTAATTAGCCAGTTTAATATGAACAGTCATGTACAGATGAAGGATCTGATTGGAAGGGTTTAATTAGGTCATTTGGGGCTAGTGGAAGACATCACTAGTACATTTGAGACCTCTTTTCGATGGCTATGCATCACTTTTTTGACATTGTCCTGTCGGCCTAGCGACAGAGACCAGTGTTACAGTTTTGGTGTCAGAATTAACGATGGTTGTACCGTCTGTCATTATTGCGATGGTACTAACCGTCACAATACGAGCTGAATATGATGGTTACCATGTTGTTGCTATTAGGACACGTAGGCATCGCATCTTATCTATCACTATTACGACACGTACGCGTCGCATCTTGTTTGTCTATATTTTGACACGTAGGCGTCGCATGTTATCTGTCACTTTTTTCAAACTGCACGACAAAATTTCTATACATGCGACGTCGAGCCATCGGTAATTTTCTGACGGCTTGATGTCGCATGTATAGCAAATTTGTCACACGTCTGAAAAAGTGACGTCTAGGTGTCATAATACGAGTCAGCTATCATGTTTATCATGTTGTCGTTACATTTTATCTGTCGCTATTACGACACCTAGGCGTCGCAGAATGAGTGTCAAAATTATGATAGACATGCGACGAATTTGCTATACATGCAACGTCGAGCCATCGACAATTGCCGATGGCTCGACGTCGCATGCATTTTTTTAGTGTCGCTTTAGAGTTTTTAAGAGTTTAGTGTCCTAGTGTCGCTATTTTAAGTAATTGTGGTTTTACTTATTTTGGAACCATGATTTCATGTGCTTTATTTGCGATAATTTCATTAGTGGTTGGCCAAATAAATATAAAATAATTGGTGTTACCAAATTAGTTCATCCAAAAACTAGAAGACTGTGACTGTCTGATAAGTACAAGTAGGATATGTACTTACTTATGATATGTACATGTTCATTAAAGCTGTACTTATGATATGTACATGTTCATTAAATTCCATAACACATGAGTGTTGAAAAACTTCTATGATGTGGATAATAAGTCTTGTTGCTGCTACAAAACCAGCTTGGCTCTATTTTGAGATCTTTCTCCTAGATCTCCTAGGGTGTTCACAACCCTAAACTGAGGTAAGTCACTCTCAACTTTACCTCCTCTTTAAGACTCAGTCCCCATCAAAATTCTTTTCATCTTCTTCTTGCTGAACCTACACAAATAGATTCGTTCTACTTGCTTGTTCAATGTTTTCTGAACATTGCTTTCATTTTCTTCCCTAGTCAGACTATTACCGAGCTCGCCTAGGGTAATATCTCCATATTCACACCTGTTGCTACTCCTACCAAAAACAAAAAGGAAACTATGTACAAGGGCTCCTCTCGAGTTCCATCCCAACACATGACTCTCACCATGGATTCAGGAAACTCGAGGGGCCATTACTGCTTACAACCAAGAATGGGTGAAGAACTAATAGCTTGCAAAATAGAAAATAAAGTAACTAATCTACTTGCATGCAAAAGGAACCACAAAGAAACTTGATATCCACTAAACACGCAGTCTGCAACTTCTCATTACTGCAAACAAAAACAAAACAATACAATAATCTATAAATCTCTAACTTTCCTGTAGCTTCTTTTCTTCTACAATCTCTACCCTCCAGATCTCCGAAAATGAAGGCTTGGGATGTTATTAGTAACCATCCTCTCATAGGAAACAACCCTAACAGTCCACTCATTTGCAAGAATCTCTTCGGGAACCGTTACACTAACCATACTATCCATAACAGACAAGATCTGCTTTTCACAGGCCATTACGACTGAATATTATCGAGCAATAGTAATGCAAGCTGAGCTGCAGTGTTAACTCGGCATCAGTGTTAACTCGACATCAGTGTTAACTCCGCACCATTGTAGGCCGAGTGCCAATGATACCAAGCAGCTTATCCAATGTTCCCAATGCCTTGGTTGGATTTCTAGAGGCTTACAAACTACCTCACACACACACACACAACTAAAAGAAACCAACTAAGAAACCTATCTAGACATGGATTGACCTAGTCATTTCCATCTTAGGGAAAAACAAATGACCTTCTAAGGTCCACACACACTCTCCTGACTTGGCTAGAGTCAATACATGCTAGAAATAAAGAGCTAGGGGTTTGAGCTAGGTGTGCTCCTGCACCATTCTACCGTATGAAGTATTATAACTTTTGAAAAATAAATTGGAGAGTTGTATGTAATGCCCAAAATTCATAACACTAGATTGGACATTAAACAAACTATTTATACTACTCTAAACATATCTAATTTGCGATATTTTTTTTTCTTTCTAAACAATGACATACTACATTAATACATAGTGTCAACCTATTTGTTATATCATTTAAGTGGAATCTAAAATGATAATAAATATACTTAAAATAATAAATCTTATTATGATGTCCAAATAACCAACATAACTTGCGACTGCATACCTGAATTTCTCTTTCTTGCCTGTGTATCATATTCTCCTTGCCTTCTATTTCCTGCACCTATATATACGACTACACAACTAGATGCATGATATAAAATTCATAGTTTATTACATACAAGATCGTAAGATAAGCTACATCAATAACTTAGCTAAATCTATCATAAGGTATTCAAAACTATTTTTGTAAAGAGATGCAAAATATGTAAAATATTAGTAAGGGGTGGCAAGATTAAGGAAGAACTCAAAAGTACAAGACCTAAGGGCCAGACCTAATGCCTCGGGGGCTCATCATAGATGGCCTTGCCTACATAACTCGCAGAGACATCGTAGTTCAGGTTTAACTTTAAAACCAGTCTTTTAGAGGATGGTAGAAGTGGTATCGATCCTCTTAATCCAAAGGGTATCAATGATATTTCTCTCTAAAGATTTACATGAGTCACCTGATACATATGCTAAAGATTGAATAGTAGAAAATAAACAATTAGAGCTACATACAACTGAATACAACATGACATGGTAGTAATGAATAACCCACCCTTGAAGAGAGAGATATGGTACTTTTTCAATGTAGAAAGTGGAAGTTGTTATTGGTCAATCTAGATCAATTGGGTCCACTACAACCTCATGAGATTGAGCTTGTGTTTAGGCTATGATAAGGAACACACACATGTCTATGGTAGGATAGAGCATCTATGATCCCTTGGAAATTCTTTTCAAGTAGTAATGGTAGGATATCGTATTTATGTTCTGAAGCTTCTTTATCCAAAGGGTATCAATGACATTTCTCTCTTCAGTGAAATCAAGGGTGCAGAAGATGATTTGCATCTTTTGAGTATACCACTCAATTTGTATACCCAATGGATGCAAAGCAACCTTCTGCACCCCTTATTTGATTAAAGATAAAGGAAATTGATCCCCTTTTGATAAAGAGTCTTCAAGAAAGATAGATGGTATCCTACCGTTTCTACTTGAAAAGCATTCCCAAGGGAGAAAGAGATCACAAACTCAACAACTAGTCAGTAA
>MU225923.1:2859723-2883173 GCA_018584345.1 Thuja plicata
TTAGTTAATTAATAAATAGGTTTATTTGGTGAGAGTGATGTGAGGTAGGGTAGGATCTAGACTCAAATTAGCTTAATCCAAATTAATTTGAATTAATTGTGGTTTAGTAGAATTTAAGTCATGTGAAGGAATAAATAAATTAAAAATTTATTTAAAGGAGATTAATGAGGGATAATGTATTAAATAAGATTTAATACATTAAAAGGGGTAGTATTTAAATTAAATTTAAATACTAAGGGAAATGAATCATATTTAATTAAATAGATAGAAGAATATAACAAATATAATTAATTAAAATTAACTATAGTGTTATGGGAATATTAATTAAATCAATATAAGGACGATTTTGGACGTCTACACAGGGCACTTTGGTGTGGACAAAAAACTAGAAATTGTCAGAAGAATTTACTATTGGCCCAAGTTGCAGACAAATGTCAGAAGGTTTGTGGATAGTTGTTTGGTTTGTCAACAAGAAAAGGGTCATGCTTCCAATGCAGGGTTATATAGTCCATTTCCCATCCCTTCAAAACCTTGGGATTTAGTAAGTATGGACTTTGTCATAGGTCTTCCTAAGATCAAATATGGATTTGACAGTGTTTATGTTGTAGTGGACAAATTTTCAAAAATGACACATTTCATTCCATGTAGAACAACTCATGATGCACCTCACATAGCAGCGTTAATATTTAAGGAAGTTGTAAGGCTTCATGGCTTACCATTGTTAATCATATCTGATAGGGACCCTAAGTTTTTAGGCCATTTCTGGATAACACTATGGATGAAACTAGGAACTAACATATCCCTGTCATCTGCATATCACCTACAGTCTGATGGTCAGACAAAGGTCATCAATAGGCCCCTTCGAAATCTCTTTAGATGCCTCACTCAAGAACATGGAGTCACTTGGGATTCTATCATATCCCAAGAAGAATTCTCATATAATGATTCAGTCAATGGGAGTACTGGCTTAACTCCATTTCAGATTGTGTATGGTGTTCACCCTAGAGGGGTATTAGAACTCAGAGATATCAAGGAGATGGACAAGAGAAGTGCCTTAGCAGAGGATTTTTCTGAAGCAATGAATGACATCCATGAACAGGTGTAGACAAAGCTACAACATACCACTAAAAAGTATAAAGAGCATGCAGACAAAAAGAGGAGAGAGTTGCAATTCAAAGTGGGAGATATGGTGATGATTCATCTCAAGAAAGAGAGACTACCCAAGGAGAAGTATACCAAACTCATGATGAAGAAACTTTGTCCTTTTAAGATTTTGAAGAAGTGTGGAAACAATGCTTACAAGATTGATTTACCTTCTCATATTGGCTTGTATCATATTTTTAATGTTGTTGATATATATGCTTATAAAGGTCCTATTAGCACTGATGATATTATAGGTGCTCCTAAGCCTCCCAAGGACCGAGCACTTTAAGATCTTCCCACATAAACCTCTCCTGAGATTGAAAGCATCCTAGACAAGAGAGTGAACAAGAAGACTAGGAGAGCCACTTACTATGAGTACCTGGTAAAGTGGAAAAATCAAACACCAGAAGATTCTACCTAGATGACCCCTGAAGAGATTCATAAATTAGGCTATAAACTTGAAGACTTCCCAACTCAAGAGACTCGAGTTTCTTTTGTCAAGAAGAGTATGGTGCAAGGCACCCCCACCTGCAGCTTAAGAGTTAGGACTTGCTTTGGTTTGTAATAAAGGACTGGATCCCTTGGATAATCCTAATGTGATGTTTTGGTCTGTTTTGTAAGGTGAAGGATCTCAAGGTACTTTATAAACCTTGAAGACTCCTGATGCCATTTAAGACCATCTCTTGTCATTTTTGTGTTAGGTTAGATTTTGTGTTTTTAGACCTTAGTCCTTGGTAATTTCTTATCTTATGTCTCTCCCAAGTATTTGGAGTCTTATGTTGTTGTCATTTTGCTAAAAGATGCAAAATTGACAAATATTGCAAAATGTTGTCATTTGCAAAAAAAATTCTCAAGCAACTTTTCAAAAGTTGCTCGAGGAGTTACATATTGAATGAAAATGGTCACACCTACTCTTGGGGGCAGCTAAAACGTTGGAAGGAATCTATATGATGGCCTTATGCCTTCTTGGAAGTTTAGAAGTTAGTATGTATGAAGTTTGATGTTTTTGGAAGGAATTTGAAGAGTTTTATGAGAAATTTTGTGTGTGTATGGCCTGGTATGGATTCATTAAGTGAAACCAAGTGCAAAACTTTGTGATGTTCTAAGTTACCCTACATTTCCAGTTGATTTCATCCATTTTTGTGGTGTTACATAGAAATTATATTCATTTTTGTAAAAATTGTCTTAAAACCCTACTTCTCTGGGTCTGTACCAAAGATGTAGCCCTAACTTTGAGATTTATTGAGTGGATTTACTTTATGATTCTAGAAGCTCAGGAGCTAAATGTTTTGTTTATGATTTCTAAGGTCAAGCCATATGCTAATTATCTCTATGTAATTAGCTAGTTTAATATGAACAATCATGTATAGATGAAGGATCTGATTGGAAGGGTTGAATTAGGTCATTTGGGGTTAGTGGAAGACATCCAGGTCCCTACACTCATTTTGTGAACCCACCTTAGGCCACTTTCTTAGTAAACCAATCATAATCTAGCTAATTAGGTTTGTGTACTTAGTAATGGTTAAGTGGTGCTGGAATAGAATTGAGTTTTGGGTCTTTGGGTAATGTCAAAACTCCATAAAGGGTATCTAAAAACCACATTTTGTCAGATAGATCCCTCCATGATTGAAAGTTATGCAAGAAAAACCCTCTAGATAGGGTTACAAGGAAACTGAGGACGGTTAGTGTTTGGTTGATAGGGGATGTGTATGGGTGAATCAGTTGGATGTTTCTTTGTCCTTGACACCTAAGTAAAGTGTACCAACCATTATATTGATTGGTTGAAGTCATTGGTGAAGAGTTTCACTCTCTGGTTTGGGTTTAGGGAAAGTGTCCCTAAGAGCAACATTGGAAGAGATTGGTTTCTCAGCTTTGGAAGTTGAGTTGGGGTCAGAAGAGTGACTTGGCCTCATAGACAAGTGGTTACCACCCTAGGGAAAGGGGTGTGGATTTGTACTGTCTCAAAAATTAGTTAGGAGTGTTGGGGAGGAGATTGAATATATCTAGGTCTTCCAGCAGTGCACTTTGCATCACTACCCAACCTAATAATATGTTGGGACATTAAAGCCAACTGCCAATTAACACTATAAAATTTTTTATTGTTCAACAAAATCACCAAGATCTAAGAATTTGACTCATAAATAACCTTGCTCTATATAAGAAAGCATCCCCATTCCAAGGCATCCATCTAACCTTACTTTGGTATAATTATCTCTTCCTACTCCCCCTATCTCACCATGTCCAAGATTTCCTTTATAAGGTCATTTGCATTAATCTTGAGCACCCATTTAAGAGGTAGAGACAAGTTGTCATATCTCTACATTTTATTTATATGATTCTCCATCCTTTAAATCAAAGAGGGCCTCAAAATGCTCCCCCATTTACCTAAGCCCTTAATTATCATCACCTCTCCAAGCTCAAAGGGGATAAAAACCTCACATTTTTCAAGAACAATTTCTTGAATCATACCATAAATTCTACATTATAGTTGATGCACTTCCAAATTCCTACCTTGTAAAACCTATAATTCACTCAATCCAAATACGCCAAAATATATAAGAGGGAACAACAGACCAAGCTACTTTAAGAAAGAGAGCCTTAGTTTGAGGTATCCCCAATTTTTCCAGAACTCCACAAAGAAGTATGAAGACAAGAAGGCTTCTAGATACACCACCAAAGGTTCCAGATGACTCTAGAGAATGGCACTATAAAAATAGATGAGAGGAACATTATTCATTGATACCATATATGACACATCTTGACAGGCCCTGAAATCCTTGCTTATGAAAATTATCCCAGGTGATCCATTGCATGTAGCTAGCCAAAGGAAGAAATAACATTTAGGATAGATGAATTTTTTCCACACATTTTTCCACCATAGGACCTCTTATCCACTGCAACCAATTTGATTCCTGATATCCCAAGGACAACAAGTAATCTCTATTAGGCATGTAGCTTTAGGAAAAGGTGTCTTGACCTCTAAAAGAGTTCTAGACTATCCCTACTAAGATCTAAATAAACACTTCAAATTGTCACAGTCTCTAGACAACTTAAAGGTCCTCCACTCTAGTCCACCCTACCTTCATAAAAATTTGATTAAGGTCCTAAAGGTGTGGATAAGTTGATAGAATGGGGGAAAAACCATCCCAAGAGTCATGCCAAAAAAGAGCCTCAAAGCCCCAGTTGTAAACTTATAACATCTCCTAATTAATCAAATTGTCTCCCTTTTTAAGGGTGGCCGAGTTTAGTAAGACTTTACCCTCCAAACTCACCCTACAAATGTCAAAAATTTTAATCTCTTTTATACATTTAGAAGATAAGGTCTTGGTCCAAGCTTGATTCTGACAAGCACACTATCGCTACAAAAACTATTTGATTCTATCTACGTCCATTTGAATCCCTTAATCTCCACCATTTTCAATTAAAAATAGTAGTTTGGAGAGTAGATTAAGATCAAGTAATGACTCTTATTCTTGTTAAATCTTTAGTTTTTATCATTACTATCTTCATTTTCTCATCCAAAATTAGTCTTTCTTGATTTTAAAAAAAAATGATGATTTAAGACCCCCTTTTAGTCCCCCATTTCTATGCACATACCCTCCACTGCATTATCATTCTTACCAAAGATATTGAATTTTTTTAGTGATTTTTTTTGAAGTGAACTGAGCTCTTATATCAAACCTTTAAAGAATTTGAGAGCAAAATTAGATCATCAAAGAAAGTTATTGTAGACCATTAGGATATAATAACAAGTAGTTATCATCCATGAAATCTAGATTGTACACTCCTAGATTCATCTCATAATAACTATGATGGGCCTCGTTGTACTAGAGAATATACAATGCAATAACATGACCCTAAAATGATAGTTCATGTTAGGGATCTACCTAGGTATAGTTGTTCAAGTGAATGAACTTGACATGCTTTGGCACCATAAATTTGACTATAGACATGCAATTGTGCCCTTATAATGAGTCCATTATTGCAAGTATCATAAATTAATTTTATAAGCTCCAATCACTCAACACACTAACTCCCAAATGGTAAAATAATTTCATGACCTACACCATATAATTTTATCAAGTAGCCAACACAAGTATTCACATAAGTATATCATACTCTCCTCACATGAGAATGCAACCACCACCTAAAATTGTCTTACAAGGAAATATAAGTATTGGAAAATCTTTCTTGATTAACAATATAAGAATGGCAAATTTTAGGAAATGTACCACATGAAAAATCACCATTATTATTACTCGCACCAACTATTGTGATAAATTTTAGCATAAATTTATACACCATACATTCAAGACTTGAAATCTCAATAAAAGAGATGAATCCCCTAGAGGGGTAGACATTAGTAGCATTTCAAACAACATACCTAGTTTATTTGTTATGTTTTGATTGGTGAGATGAGCTTCATCGAGCCTAAGATAGTAACACACATTAATAGTGGGTTGCATGAAATGCTCCCTAATCATATTCAAATCCTATTTTCTCTGTACCATCATCATTTCTAGTGATTTGTGTCAAATATTACTAGTGGAAATTATTTTGATGTTCATTGGGCCTTTTTTATAGGACAACATATAAAATAATAAATATTAAAAAAAAATTAAATTTATTATCCAAATCTATTCCCAGGTCTTTACTTTTTCAAACATCTCCTATAAAAATGTAATTTTGAGACTCTATTATAATACTTAAAACAAAAATTGTTAATGGGTCTTCGAGGGTTTATCCTCCTGTTAAGGACAAGGCTATGACTCAGTGGTGTAAACATGAGGATGGTTGGGTCAAAATTAACTTTTATGGGGCCTCAAAAGGCAACCCAGACCCTTCTAGGGTTGGATGTGTGGCTCATGATGCGACTAGCAATATCTTTTCAATAGAAGTTGAGAAGTTGTAGAGGGTACCAATAATGAAACTGGGGCTCAGGCTGTATTGCTTGTAGTAGAGTTTGCGACCAAAGTGAAGGTGGAATGTTTGCATTTGGAAGGAAAATCACAGGTGATTATTAATGTGATTGCTAATGGGAAATCCCAAGTATGGAGACTATAAAAAGTCATCAATATTATTTGGAGAAAATTGGATGCTTTTTGGAATTTCAAAATCTCCCTCATTTACAGGAAAGGGAACACACGAGTGGACTCCTTATCTAAGTTGGCAGTGATGTTTGTGGAATTGATGGCTAGGTGACATCAACATCATGTTTGTTTGCAAGGTTGGAATTCTATGGAGGATTGGAAACTAACATCACACATGTACTTGGGATCGCATTGAATGCAGGGTAGCTTTTTTAGGCAATTTCATTCCTTTTTACTTGAACCGAGGTGTACATTTGAATTGCCCTGGTAGTGAATTCAGATGCATAGAACAAAGTGGTGAAAGAGATGGCATCATGGAAGCAAACTTTAGCTTCAAAGCACTGAAATAGTAGATGGCATTCAAGGGTCTGGTTTCAGAAGAATAGTTGAAGATTGTCTTCACTTCGGGCGACCCTTTCTTTCTCATCATTGTTACCTCTGTAAGTTATTTTTGTTGTCATTAGTTTTGTCAAAGTTACAGTTCATGGAGAAGAAAGACTTATAAAGAACTATTTGTTAATACACACTGAGGCAGTAGTCAATACAAAATGTTATGCATTCAGTGAAGCAAAGAAGTTAGAACTAAGTATACCAAGAACATTTTGTTACCGAGTGGATATACTACACCAAGTTGCTAGTTGCCAAGCACTAACAAATCACTCAGCCGAGTTAGAAGGAATATTTAACTGAGCCAGACAGTTAATTTAAAAAGTGACAAGAACTCATTTAATGTATTGTTACTGCATTAATTACATTGCTACAAGTATTAATAACAGTTGGTTACACGATCAACGTTTGAGATAATTCAAGATGAAGATCTAAGGCACATATCAAATGGTTAATGGGAGTTTTGTATTTACAAGAACAATACCAAATACCAAGGTAAAAGTGACATGGTCACCGAGCGAGAAAGAAGATCTAATGGTTCAGGATAATCGTTTGGTAGCTAACTCACAGGATTAAGAGGTCAAAATTTCATATTTATTATGGATGAATTCACAAGATGAAGTTGTTGGAGTTGATGTTAATGAAGGAGTTAATAATGTTATTGAATTATTGAGGTGAACAATAGAGAGTAGAGGAAGTTGATGGCTAGGTGACATCAACATAATGTATGTTTGCAAGGTTGGCATTCTATGGAGGATTGGAAACTAACATCACACATGTACTTGGGATCGCATTGAATGCAGGGTAGGTTTTTAAGGCAATTTAATTCCTTTTTACTTGAATCGAGGTGTACATTTGAATTGCCCTGGTAGTGAATTTAGATGCAAAGAATGAAGTGGTGAAAGAGATGGTTCCATGGAAGCAAACTTCTTCAAAGCACTGAAATAGTATATGGCATTCAAGGGTCTGGTGTGGGAAGAACAATTGAAGATTGTATTCACTTTGAGCAACCCTTTCTTTCTCATATTTGTTACCTCTGTAAGTTATTTTTGTTGTCATTAGTTTTTTCAAAGTCATAGTTTATGGAGAATATAATCAGTGAATGGAGAAAGTCTTATAAAGGACTAGTTGGTAATACACACCAAGGCAGTCGATCAAGACATAAAGTGTTATGCAGTCGGTGAAGCAAAGAAGTGAGAACTAAGTATACCAAGCATATTTTGTTACCAAATGGATATAACACACCAAGTTTCTAGTTACCAAGCACTAATAGATCACTCAACCAAGTTAGAAGGATATATGTAATCGAGCTAGACAGTTAAATCAAAAAGTGACAAGGACGCATTTAATGCATTGTTACTGCATTAATTACATTGCTACAAGTATTAATAATAGTTGGTTACACGATCAACAATTGAGATAATTCAGGATGAAGATATAAGACATAGATCAAATGGTTAATGGGATTTTTGTATTTCCAAGAACAACACCAAATACCAAGGTAAAAGTGACATGGTAACCGAGTGAGAAAGAAGATCGAATGGTTTAGGATAATCGTTTGGCAACTAACTCACATGATTAAGAGGTTAAAACTTCATATTTATTAAGGATGAATTCACAAGATGAAGTTGTTGTTGATGTTGTTGGAGTTGATGTTCATGGAGGAGTTAATGTTGTTATTGAAGTATTGAGGTGAACAACACATAGAAGAGCAGTACTGAGCAGATTTAGCTACATCAGAGCAAAATAGTGAAGTGTTACAAAGATCAAAATTAAGGTAACACATATCAAAGCACATAGAGTCTGAATCAATATTAGTATTTGATGCAAATTATAATAGACATTTCATAGTTTAAGTACTATTGTATTGTGAAGGTTAAATCCCAACACTGGGTAGATCCTAACAGATCTTGTTATTGTAAATCCTTTAACCAGGTACATCTCTAATTGTAGATATTGTAAAATCCTCTAATAAGGTAGACCTAATAATTCTTGTATGCTCTTAAGCGAGTAAGCTATCATAAGTAGTAAACTTTTGTAGTTCTAACTGAGCAACTTTTCATGCTGCAGTTTTAGCGAAAGTTGTGGGTATCATCCCCACCGCATTTTTGTCCTCTAACCAAGGATTTTTGCATAACCAAAATCACAGTGTTATGAGTTTATTTATTATGTTTTGAATTAAATACTTTACATTATTTTCATTTGAATGCAAAGGAGTCGGTAAACAGAGAACAACAAGTTTATGGTTAATTAGTTAAGGTATTAAGCTAAAAGTTTTATAAGTATCAATTCACCCCTCCCCTCTCAGTCCTTACTTTCCATACATTATTCCAACAATTGGTATCAGAGATGTTACTCTTGAGTTATAGAGTTTGACCACCTGAGAGTTAAAGATCCTAGTCATGGAAAGTTACAGGCAATATAAAAGATTTGATGGTCTTGAATATGAATTGGAAGATGTAAGAGAGTAAATAATTGATTTGAATAAGAAACTTGAAAGATCTCTAAGGACTAGACTGGGAATTTATGGTGAACTAAAGTTTACACAAGAAAAAGTTGATATACTTGAAAAACATCTGAAGGTAGTGTTAGTGATGAATCTAAAACAACTATAAAAGAAAGTTACTAGAAAAGAATGATACACTTACCGAGAAGTTGGACCTAATGAAGATAGATCTTGAAACCAACATGATAAAGACGACTGAGTTGATTGAAGGAAACAGGACCACTGAAGATGAAAATAAAATGACAAAAGATGATAAGAGACAAGTTGAGATGAAGCTACTAGAAAAAGATAATGAAATCATGAAAATGACACAAGTTCACTATGATATGGCCGATCAACCTCTAAGTGCAAATAAAGACAACACTAGAAAAGAATTTGAGAACCAAGCACTGAAAGCTATAATTGAAAGAATGGAACAAAGATTGAAAGTTGAGAAAGATGCAAATGTAATACTGAAAAGAAATGAAGAAGCACTAAACCCTCTAGATGAACAATTCAAGAATCAGAAATAAAGAAATGACAAACAAGCATTGGATACAAAGAGGAAAGCACCACCGAGAAAAGAGAATCATCAAAAACACAAAGAGATGAAAGTATTGCATCCCCACCGAGACAAAAGAAGCAAAGTTGCAATTACCATGGGAAGCTTGGACATACTGCTAATGTATGCAGGAGTAGGTAGGTAAATCACCGAGTATACCCAAGTTTGATGGTTTTTTTTTAGATGCAATAGGTATGGACATCAAGCATTTGAATAAAAATTAATATGGTCAACAAGACAAGGAAACCTAAGTTTGATGGATACTGCAAGAATTATAACAAGTTTGGACACAAAGTTGAAGAATGCAGAATGAAGAAAAGGAATGGAAACTGGAAGCCTTACCGAGAGAATGATAAAACCAACCGAGCAGGTATTTCTATACCATGGGACTATAACACAAAAATTTCATGTTTATCCCATGGAAGGTATGGACACATTGCTGCAAAAAACATGTTGATGCTCGAAAGGAACAACAGAAGAGCTTGGAGAACTCCTGGCATGGCATGTTTTCAATGTCATAAGGTAGGACACCTTGCGAGGAATTGTAGAGACCGAGGTGATGCACCGAGTAGAGTTGAATCTAAAGTAAAATCTCCTACTACTGTTGAGGGAATCTGAGATCAAATGAACAAGAAATGGAGGAAAAAGACTCAGGATGAAGGGACATCATTCAAAAGCACAGAATGCACAATCTCTACCAAGTTGGTTACACTGAGCTCCACCTAATTGGTGAAAGGTATGTAGGGACTGAAAACCTATTGAAAATCTTATTTCAGTTCTGAAGTATTATATTTGAGATCCATATTAGCATTTTAAGATGCATCTGGATAAGTTGTGAGTTTGAAGTATTGTGTGTAGTTGTTTTGTTTTATTTGATTAAGTAAAGTCAATATATAGTTAGCGAATAAGACAAAATTGAATCGACAAAGAATTTATTGCAAAACCTAATAGCCGTTGGAATCCCTAATCAAGGGAAATTTATAAATAGGGCAATTTGTAGTTCATTTGAACTTACCATTTACGAGAGCATTTGAGCACATTACAGGTGATCATTTATGGAACCCACTGGATGATACAAGAAGGTATTTCTAAATCAATTTAAGAGCATTTTGAGAGCATTTATGGCTACTTTATATTAGCGAGCTACATTTGTGAAGTATTATTGAGTTGAGGATGCCCTAGTTCATATTTAACCTATCTTGAGAAGTTATGGCACCGAGAGTCCAGAGATCCATACTGGTTAAGGATACAAATATATTACTACTAAGCACAAGATGCCCCCAATGATAGCATCTGAACTGATATGATGGGAGAGTATCATCTATCCCTACACGAGTAATTCTAAATGATGATGTGCGTACTTTTATTAATTGCATAATTGAGGATATTTGTCAGGAAGAAATTGATGCATCATTCAGTAAATTGTGTGTTAACAAGGAATTGAAGGACGAGCACACTCACCTGGAAGCGAAGCATTTGACCCACATAATGAAACTACCGAGGGTATTCAAACCTGAATGGGTGAGAATGGTACTTAGCTGAGTACACATGTAGACCATGTGGTTGGGTGGACTAATCAAGATTACAAAATATGTTCTACATCTCATTACTGGATTACCTATTGGTGATAGACCCAAGGACATGAAACAAATTGAAAGAGGTAAACTTACTGAGTTTACAAAGGCACATTGGGATGGCATAGGCATGCATATATCTATTGTTGAAGACCCCAAGCTGAGGTATGCATGCTACATTCTATCATACCGAGTGTTTAAATCATCTAGAGTGGACAACGTACCTTGTAGTGTTATGGACTTAGCATACAAAATTGTGAAGAAGAGACTGAAAATTGATGTTTGTGAGATTTTGCTGAAACAACTGGACGACAACATGAATACTACTCAAAAATAAAAGACCAATACTCTGGAGTTTAGTTCAATATTGGTATGTATATTCTTCTATTTTCAGAACTCTTTCCCTTCAATTGGTGATATAGTATGGAAGACATACATACCTATCATACACCATATCAATGAGTACATACATAGTTTAGGTGATAACTTAGACACTATAATGGCTAATTATTTTGCAAAGTTTCAAGCTAGAATGCACAAGAGGTACAAAATACCACCACAACTGATTGCAAAATATCAAGACAATATTTATTTTGAAGTTGACACTAATGGATGTTTAGCAAAGGTAGTTGAACCAAGAGTAGAATGGATAGAACCTATGGGATACAAGAGAACATTGACGAAGCCCCAAAATAGATATAAGCCCTACTGGCACAATGACAATACTAATTCCCGTTGGCAGCCTTTCTTGACTTTGGGGCAACCTCTTTTCTAGAATACTTGCAGTCTTTCTTGGCTGTGCAGTCCCATATTAAATATATGGTTGTGTATATTTATGTTTGTAGTTGATAGTTGTAGATCTTTAATATCATGGTTGTAATTTTGGTGAATATGGTTGAACACCATAATGTAACCTCTCTTTCATTTTTCTATATAATGGATGCCCTTGCTCTTATTTCTCTACGACAATTTGGGCTTTTGCATATTTCTTTGTTTTATGATCAGCAAATCATTGATTCAGTTGCCTTCAGTTGGTATCAGAGCCAAGTTGAGAAATTTGTCTTTCATTGCAGGTGATCTAGAAAAGATCAAAAATCAATTTAAAGATAGAAAGTTAAAGATTGGAGAGGAGTTTGGAAATCAGCCAGTTAAGAGTTTTTCAAGATCAAATATCAACAAATTTGATTTCAACTGGTTTATTTGCTGCAAACTTGAGCTTGAAAGGAGGTTTCTATGTGGAGGCATTTCCAACTTGAAAGGAGGTTATTGCAAAAAAAATTTTCCTTTCTTTCCAGAGATAAGTTAGAGAAGATTATTGAAAGTTTTTTAAAGAAAACTTGTCTTTTTACATTGATAAATTTTATTTTAGCTTTTATTAAAGCTTCAGTTATATGTTATTCTTTCAAGAATCTTTAAAACTCTTTTGTGGAAACATGAGTTTTATTTAAGAAGGAAATGATATATTGGAGTTTTTTTGTGAGTTATAAAGTTTTTCTTTGTAATTTGGAAAATAATATTTTTGTAATTAAGTGCATTATCGGTGGTAACCGACACTTAATTCTCAAATAAAATAATAAGAAAAAGAGAGCTTTGTTGTGTGTGGGTCCCATTTGAAGGGACGGGGAGAGTATTCGTTTACAGAGATCTCTCCTGAATTTTGTGTTGAGCACTTGGGTCATTGTGCATATTTCTATGACAAATATGACAGGAAATGCAATGTCTAATGTGTTGATTCCCATCTTTGAAGGAGACAATTTTACATATTGGTGTACTAGAATGCAAACTCTACTCAAATCTAAAGATTTATGGGAAATTGTTCAAAATGGATATGTTGAGATAGTATATGTAAATGCATTAAATGACCAACAAAAAAGGGAATACAAAGCAAATATAAAGAAGCTTTATTCTTGATTCAGGGTACAATCACTCAAGATATCTTTCCTAGGATAAGTGGTGCTATGCATTCCAAGCAAGCACGGAAAATATTAAGTAATGCATATCAAGGTGCACAAACTGCTAAATTGCAAACAATGAAGAAAAACTTTGAAAATGTAAAAAATGACTACTAGTGAATCTGTCAATGAATTCCTAACAAAGGTAGAAGGTCTAGTGAGTCAGATGAAAGTACTAGGGGAAGATATAGATGAAAAGCATGTCATTGAAAATATTTTGAGAAGATTGATTCCAAAATTTGAAGGTGTGGTTTCTATAATTGAGATATCTAAGGATCTCTCAAGCATGAAAATTGATAAATTCAGTGGAGTTTTATTAACTGTTGAAGAAAGAATGAAAAGTAATGAATAAATCTTAGAGAAAGAATTTTCCTCTAAATAAAATATAAGAGGAAAAAGAAACACATTCTTTAAGATTCATAGTAAATATGATGATAACAATAAGAATGAATACAAAGGTGAATCTAGCAATTCTAGAGGAAGAGGAAATTATTCCAGAGGAAGAAGTAGCAACTTAAGAGGAGCTGGAAGAGGAAGAGGTAGAAGTAATGGGGGAGACAATTGTAAAAGGAATGTCCAATGCTTTCATTGTAATAAGTTTGGACATTATGCTTCAGAATGTTGGAGTAAACAAGGTGAAATAGAAAAGAGAAGAGCTCATAGCATCATTGAAGATAATTTTTTTTTTAAATTTCTTGCTTCAATACAAGGGCAAGTGCAAATAATGTGTGGTATATAGACTCTAGATGTTCTTCACATATGGCATCTAATGAGAATCTATTTGTTGACTTGGATCAAAAACATCAAAGTACAGTAGTACTAGGGGATAATAATTCTCATGGAAGCAAAGGTAAGGGTACTATTGTAGTTACAACCGAACATGGTAAAGTGAAGCATATCAATGAAACACTATTGGTCCCAGCACTCAAAAAGAATTTGTTGTCTGTTGGACAAATATTAGAGAAAAATTATCAAGTGACTTTTGATAAAAATGAGTTCATAATAAGAGATAAATCAAACAAGAATGTAGTTATTGCAAGAGAAAAAATGAAAAGTGATAGGATGTTTCCACTTCATTTTACTCATGGGAACCAAGCACTAAGGTCTAGTGAAATGACTGAAAGTAAAATTTGGCATAAAAGATATGGTCACCTCAATTTTAATGGTTTTATTTTACTCAAAAGATTAAAAATGGTTGAAGGTATACCATTCATTGAAGACACAAAAGAGGTATGTGAAAAATGTATTGTTGGCAAACAACATAGGATACAATTTCCTATTAGAAAATCTAGTAGAGCTAAACAACATCTTGAGATAATCCATACAGATTTGTCTGGTCCTATGCAAACACCTTCTTTGAAAAAATCCAAGTATTTTCTAACCTTCATTTATGATTACTCAAGAAAAAATTGGGTGCATTGTTTGGTTTCAAAATCAAAAGTATTTGGAAAATTTGTAGAGTTCAAGAATTTGGTTGAAAAAAAGTGGTAAGTATATCAAAGTGATAAGGTCAAACAATGGAGGTGAGTACAATTCAAATCAGTTTGTTGATTTTTGTAAAAATCATGGAATCAAGAGAGAGTTCACTACTTCCTACACTCCACATCAAAATCAAGTTGCTAAAAGGAAAAATAGGACAATTTTTGAAATGACAAGAAGTATGTTTAAAGAGAAAAAATTGGATAGATTTTTTTGGGCAGAAGCAAAATGCACAACAGTGTATCTTCTAAACAGAAGTCCTACAAAAGTGGTTAAGGGAATGACTCCTGAGCAAGAATGGTCTGGGGTAAAGCCAAGTGTTGATCACTTCAAAGTATTTGGATGTGTTGCTTATGCATACATACCAAAAGAAAAAATGTCCAAGTTAGATAAAGGCCTTAAATGCATTTTTATTGGTTATGGAAATGAAAATAAAGCATACAGATTGTATGATCCAATTGCAAAAAAACTTGTGATAAGAAGAGATGTAGTATTCAATGAACTAGCAGAAGATACCAAAGAAAATGAAATAAAAGGAAAAGAGATAGTAATTGATGAGATTGAAGAGGAGGAAGAAGAAGATGAACCTGAATCATCTAGTGTAGGAGCAAGAAAATATCAAAAATATCAAAGAAGAAAAAAAAAGAATCATCCATCAACTCTTATGTTGGATTCAAATTTTGAAAAAATGACAAAAAGGTCACAAGCAAAACTGAATTTTGCACTAATGTCTCAAATCATGGAAAATAATGAGCCACAAACATTTGAATAAGCTCAAGAAAAAGAAGAGTGGGTTGAAGCAATGAACAATGAAATAGAAACAATTGATAGGAATGATACATGGGATTTGGTTTAATTACCTCCTGGTAAGGAAATTATTGGTACAAGATGGGTGTAAAAAACAAAGTATAAATTCGATGGGAGCATTGATAAGCATAAGGTTAGATTGGTAGCCAAAGGGTACACTCAATAAGAAGGTATTGATTATACTTAGACATTTGCACCTGTAGCACGAATGGATACTATCAAATTGGTTTTGGCATTGGTAGCTCAGCAGAGTTGGAACGTTTATCAAATGGATGTGAAGAGTGCTTTCTTGAATGGATATATTGATGAGGAAGTGTATGTTTCACAACCTAAAGGTTTTGAAATACCTTCTAAAGAAAAATATGTTTGCAATTAAATAAGGCCTTGTATGGTCTCAAACAAGCACCAAGAGCATGGTATTCAAGGATAGACTCCTGCCTACAACAGAAAGGTTTTTCAAGAAGTCAATCATGTTGGTTCTTTTTTATGTTGTGATACCTGGACAACAACCTTTTTCACTTTGCAACGAATCTTTAAGAGTAGCCAACTCCAAGTAGTTCACCAAGACTGAAAAGGACCAACTAACAAGGTTGCGGATCCATCCGTCTATGCTTTAGGTTCTGCAAAACCAAGGGGGGGGACACCCTTCAACACCCTCAAATATTTGGTAAGGCATCAAGCAAGCAGAGATATCACATAGGCTCAACACGACCGAGAGATACTAGGTAATCGAATAATCAGCCATTGAAAATCTACCTTGAAGTGGAGCACGAGATTGGTACAACACCACAAACCATGTAAAACACAAGATACATCAAAGTTTATATTTAAAATGCAGAATATAGCCAGACCCACCAGATATGCATCAATATGGAAAGAATAATCTCTGATCAGAGTCTTATCCATTGGGAAATACTCCAAAGCAAACATAATACACAATAATCAACTACTGTCAATGATTCTAAGCTATAAATACAATTGATCCATACCATTACTTACAAAAAATCCTTATGTAGACTAGATGAACTTATGTCATATCCATAGCTTCATTTAATCTGATCCTAGATCAGAACTAAGGACTAATAACATATACATAGATGAATCCATGCAATGAATCACAAAATTCATAACACAAAAGAATAATACAGAGGAGAGATATGAATATGGAACTCTCATATTAAGTATGAAGAAACACACTGCTGTGTACAATTTGCTTCAGAAAAAACCACTTCGATAATATGCAAAAGACCAAAGAAAATCTATTCTATCTGATAAAAAAACTAATACAATCAATAACTATATCCCTATGGAACCAAAAGACAACTAGAAGCTCCTGGAGCTAGTACTCTGCAACTCTCTGTGGAGACCAAGAAGTTGGAACCCCTCTTTTGTCCAGAAAATTAGAGTATATTGGAAAAGAAAAAAACTCCCTTCCTTCCTTCCACCGACACCTGTAAATTCCCCCCAAAATATCTGAAATAGAACCCTCCTTCAACTACCCAAAATCTGATTTGATCTGCAACATATCTCCTTTGTTTTACCTTTGAAAGTTCTCTTTGTCTTCTCTCGTGAATGCACATTAATGTTCAAAAATGAAATATTTCAGTATCACCTTGTGATCCTCTGTGCATTAGTATTTTATTATTCCTGTCTTCACTTTAATATTTTCCCTTTCCACCATTTCTGGGCAGGTCTTTTTAATTTCTTTTCTGCACATTAACCTTTATTTTTTCTTTTAAATTCTGCACTTTACCTTATAAGTTGCACTTTAATTCTTTTATTTCTGCATTTTAACCACTTTACCTTGTTATTCCCATGCACAACCCATCTGCATTTTAATCCACTTTAATCTTCCTTTTAATCTTTCCTTTTTACATAGACTGCACCAGATTCTGCTATGTGGCACTCTCTGACTGGTCCATAAATCCACCTAGACACCTCTATCATCTACTACCCAGGTTCGCCACCTGACGCACTGCCACGTGTCATCCCATCATGTTTCCTTGATGAGTAACTATCCTGCATCTTTTCCATAGAGGTATTATGACAACCGTCCATCTTGCTACCTCAGGATTCACGCCCATTTCAGATGCTTCTTCTTGCGCGGCTGCCATGTCATCTCCACCTGGACTATCCCGCTGTTGGCCCTGCCACGTGTTGGCCTATCACGTTACCTTGAAACTGAGGTGACCATATCTTTTATGCCAAATTCCAACCAATGTGGGACAATTTCTCTTAACTATTTTACACACCAATTGCCTTGCACTTGATCTTATTGATTTGCATGAATGTTTGAAATTTTTTAAACAACTTGCTATTTCATTTTCTTGGAGTTTCAAACTCTTCTTTATGCTACTACGCAACATATTCCATACTCCCCATTTTGTAGAAAGTAAAATCAAACACCTGCATAGCTTTGTTTTACACACGCCAATTGCATTTGCATGAAAGTTTTAATAACCTTCATTTCATGTTGTGCTGCCTCCTCCTTTCAATATGTTTCCATCTACTTAGCATTACACTTGCCAAATGCATTCAAAATTCTATTCCCTCTTTGTCTTACTGCATGCGCAGGCCTCCACTTACACAATCCATCACAACAATCCTTCTATGACATTTCGCAGGCTTGCGCAGACTTTTAAAATACTAACTATTTTCCAAATGCATTTGCTTAGCAATCACATTTGCATAATCAATCTTGCAAACCCATGCCACCATCCATGACCAAAATATGTCATTCTTAACTGTATATGGCTCGTAATCTACTGGTTTCTCCTTCAGAGCTAGGGAAATCTTTTGGCTGAATAAGAAATTTGCCAACAAATGTTGTGGAACCCAAGAAGAGGAACCACAGCAAAGCGCAGGCCTTGGTACACAACTTTGATGCCATAGACAATGGATTCGCTGCAAAATATCTGGGTCTGTTCTCAAACCTTCCCCTCATTTTGAGTATAGCTTCAAAAACACGTGGAGCTCCCAGAATACGTGGGTGAAAAAAACTTTAGGGATAAACCACTATATTGCTCCATACTACTTTATTTGAGGTAGAATGCAACATTTTGGGTAGTAAATAACCCATATAAACACACGTCATTATCCTTCTACCATCAACCAGCAACCCATTTATTAAAAATCCTATATCCCATCTATGTCAACACCACGTGGTTGTGAGACACAACCCAACCCTAGCCCAATTCCTATGGCACCATCCACAATGGTTGGGCTATGCTACATACAGATATCAAATAATGCCTTGGTATTCCCTACCCAAATAGTCAGAGGACCATTGCAGAATGACAATCACAACTGCCTTACTACTTGTTCACTTAGTTTCTTCTCACATATACCATACATACCTAGACATATTATAGCAGCCCTGTGTGCTTCTAAATTGATGTGCATAGTAGCTGGCAACAAAAAACTATGTATTATCTCATACACTTCAACAAAATTTCCTTGAAGCCCCCGTAAAGATTTGACACTCTCCAAAACAAGGCCTGTCAAGGCAAGATAATGCATCCATTGCAAGAAATATCCACCCCCTTTTCTACATGGCTTCCCTAATTCTGCAACCACAATATAAATTACATCTTCATACTCATCTAAAGATGCATGTAGTTTCTTTGCAAATTCACTAACTGCTCTTTCCCATTTCTTGTTCCTTCAATTGTTTATGATCAACAATGGTTCGAAAGCCCATGGTTGACTCAACACCAGTAACATGTTAAGTTGATCTATTCTACACCTTGTGTATGTGTGAGCCAAGGAAACTGCAATAATAATGTTAAAAGAAGATCATTGGTTTTCAATGATAGTAAAAAATCACTACAAACCTTTCTGTAACTTGTGTGATTCTACCATGCTCTGAAAACTTGTCAAAATGCAACTTGAAAAATAAACTACACCTAGAGAATCTGTCACTTGGCACATTGATTCAATCATCTATAATGAACATGACCGCAAAAGGGCTTCATCTAATTTCAATTCGTGCCCAACATATTAAGTGTTAAAAAATGAGCATCCTGCAACATTCTGAGAGTACAAAAGTACAAACTGCACAAAGTGCATTTGGATTAGCCCTTGTACAAATAGGAAACCATGTCTTGAGGATCTACCATTGATCTAGGTACCACAATTGGATGTGTACAATTTAAAAAACCAATTCATTCATTCTGAAAATTATCCGGACTCAAGATATTAAAATGCAAAGGTGGCTCCCTGGAAAACTTATCTCAGTGCATATTGAAAACTAACAAAAAATGCATTTGGATCTCAATCTTCAAAAATATTAGACTAACTACTGAGACTCCACCCATGATCTTGATAATACATTAAGATAAAAGGAGTGTAAAGAGTCAACTCATTCATCATAACAGTCATCTTTTATCAAAATATTAACCCTCAAAGTTGATCCCTCAGAGAGAACCATTGTTGTGCAGATTGCAATATGAATAAATATCATTTGGATCTAGCTTCATAAACTAATCAGATGAATGCCTCATGATATGAAACCCTAGGTATAGATTCATTTTCATATAAGGACTAAGAGGCTTCAACTATCTTGTTCTGGTGGTCTGCCAATCAGTCAAATATTAATCCTCAAAGTCGACCCTTTAAAACTTTCTCAATTAGAACACAGTGAAACTGCACAAATCTGATTTGGAATCGACTGAGCAAACTAATTATATGGATTGGCACATGTATGAAAATTTTCATGGAATGATAGCACATTTTCAATACCTCAAAGTAGGGCATTCAGGATTCTGTACTTTCACATCCTGAGAAACTGAATAAAATGCCAACAGAATGGCTTTGGAAAACTTATCAACTAAGCTCACAGGGGTTTGAAAATGGGCATGGAGGTTCAATTTCATGTCTACAACAAATGGGAACACTCCTTAATTTCATGCCTATCCATCTGGTCAAATATAAAAACTGTCAAAGTGGGTCACTTGGTAAAATAAGGAAATGTGTAAAATGTAGATTTAAGTAAACACCTCCAAAAGGATACCTTCAAAATACATCAAATCTTACATTTGAAAGTTGTAACCTACTATATTTACTCCATGATAAGTTTTTCACATGTTCCCCAATCAGTATCTTATATAAATCATCAAGTCTCATTTTACTTGCACTCCAATTAGGCCTCTTCGAAGGGTTTTTTTTTGGGGTACTCACCTTGCCTTAGAGAAATTTTCAAACTGGTCACTCCAAATTTATGCCAAATTTGAGAGTACCAACAAATCATATCCAAATCTCTATATTATAAGCTCAACTAAGGAATTTTTTTTTTATCTTAGCTCTCTATGTTGATGATCTTATCTACACTGGGAATAATCTAGCTTTATTTACAGAGTTTAGAGCAGCCATGGTTACTGAGTTTGAAATGACAGATTTGGGACAAATGCACTACTTTTTTGGCATAGAAGTATGGAAAAATAAAGATGAAATATTTATTGTTAGTAATAACTGAGAGGGGGGGGGGGGGGGAACCAGTGGCCTAAAAAAANTGAACCAGTGGCCTAAAAAAATTATCCTTTAATAGCTAACCACCAATCAAATAAATCTCAGATTATTAAGTCCCTACAAGATGCATGCCATGAAATACTTATAATATTTGACTATCTGTTAGTTTACCTTGTCTATCCTTATTCTCCTTGATAACCGATAAGCTATAAAACTATTTACCGATACTCAGTAAATATGCAAAGTATACCAATCTATCCAGAAATGCATATGTGAAATGTAAAACAATGAAGTAATAAACCATACACACATAACACATGGATTTTAACATGGAAACCCTGTTAAGGGAAAAAACCACTGGGACCGGTACCCCAAATTTTCACTCTTCTGAAGTGAGCCCTATTAGGATCCAACCCTGTTAAAGGTTACAAACACACTGTTAAGTGCGGCCTTGTTAGAGGATTTTTGATAATAGAATGTCACTTGATATCTGGCATGTATATGCTACCAATATTAATCAACCTCTATGGGAACAATAGGTATCTGGCATATCTGGTGCTACCTAACTGCATCAACCTCCTTCTTAGACAGTGTGTCGGTATCGGGCACTCAGTGCTATCTTCATGACAATCTTTTTGGCAATCTGTTAGGATATACCTCAATTATAGAAGATGGTTAAGTCCTACTTTGTTAAGAGACTTAATGCTTCAATGGTTAAACTGAAACACAATGACCTATTTCTAATGCAACTTGAATTGCAGATTTTTAGATCTATTTAAGTACAATACCTCTTTGATCAATGTATCAATTCAATTCTTTGTGCTCCACACTTCCTTCTCTGTGATGTTGTGCTTCACTGTTTGTTGGTGTACGCATAATTCATTAGCTCTCCTTCAGCTTGATTGATCATGACTGTATGAAGTTATCCTTCATTAGTTTCTCTTCACTCCCCGTGTATCTGATTGCTTGCGGAAATGAATTATGCTTGTCTCTTATATAGACATGATGCTCCTTAATTCTTGATTCTTGGCGTGAAAAACAATCCACCCAATTAATTTATAGCTTTAACTCCTGATTTATCTCGTAGTTATCTTCTTGCCAACTGTACAAATCTTCTTTAAATCAATTACTTAACTCTGGGAGAATAAAATAAATAAAACAACTAGTTAAGTCTATCCTTAAGCTCTGGCCGCTAGATATTTTGTCATTTTCTTAACTCTCTGTTCTGTTGGTCAACTCTGCAGTTCGTCGTCGGTGACAACTGCCAGTTCCGTCGGTGTAACTCCAGTTAGCTTTGGGATCTCTGTCCATCGAGCATTATAGGATTTTGCTTCATCAGACAACATTGTCTTCTGCTCGTCAGGCATCACTGTGACTTTTACTTTGCCTTTATCGATGGTGTGCACTCCATCGGTGTTGTCTGTCAGTTAGTGAATACTTGACTTTTATGCATTGCTGAAAGCATAATCTTTGTTCCATTGATTCTCTGAAGTCTTTGGCATTATGTTTATGACCATACAAATTATATCAAGTTGACATCAATGAAAATACAAACCATTAACTATTTTAATGTCTTGCATCATCTTCAACTTAACATTATCAAACATTCAATCAGTTACATGTCATCAATCTCTCCCTTTGGCATTGATGGMAACATACTATATTATCACACTATACTATTTCTAATACAATATGAAATACAATTGTTGAGATTCATCAAATTACCAAACACTTTGTTTTGATAACTGATAAAAATGTCTGACCACTGGTAAGCTCTGTGTTAGCTTAGATTTGATTCTTGCAGTTTTCTTTGTATCTTCTTTTGATGTGTTGTGTTCTCTTTTTGTGTCAATTTCTCTCTTTTGACTGTTCTTCTTCTTTGATGTCTCTGTCTCTTGTCAGTAACTCTCCCTTTGTATATGATTTCTTCATACAAATTCTCTCCCTATGGATATGATCTCTCCCTGTTGGAGTAATCTGATAATGGATAATCTTTCTTCTTTTGAAGACTGTGATAATATGGAAACTTTCTCTCCCTTTGACAACAATGCCAAACAAATATCTAATAGATATTTGACATTTATGTCAAACAACTATTTTCTTCTATCCATAGTATATTCCTTGAATTTCCCTTATCCATCAACAATACATCAATATGCTCTGGTGCTCAGTTCTGATATATACCTTTCTGTATATAGATGTAGCTTTGAAGTTCTTCTTGTTACTTGCATCAACATGAATGATATTCTGATAATATATAGGTTGATGCAGCTTTTAGTCTTTTATTGACTGGTAGACAAGGGTTTGACCCCTAGTCTCTTTCTCAGGTACTCAAATGTATCCTTGGGCAGTGGCTTGGTGAAGATATCGGCCAATTATTCTTTTGATTGCACATATTCAAGTATCACCTCTTTCTCTTGAACTTGTTCTCTTAAATAATGATACTTGATGGCAATGTGTTTAGTCTTTGCATGCATGACTGGATTCTTGGAAATGTTTATTGCA
>MU225923.1:2885623-2898630 GCA_018584345.1 Thuja plicata
TGTTGTCTGGCTTTGTCATCGTCGGTAAGCCTCTTACACTTCTTTTTCTGCTTATTTTCATCATGTTGTCAAAATTCACATGACACAATTTTTTGTGCCACAACCATATGTCTTCGTTTCTAGTCATCAAGCAAGTGGAATTAGTATCGTTAAGATAGAATAAGTTACCTTTATTCTTTTCACCGGTAGCAATCAGTTTTCCTGATTCATTGAAGATCTTTGCCTTCTTGTTCTCAAATCATACTCTGTGACCTAAATTATTCAGCTGAGAAACACTCAACAAATTATAATTCTATCCTTTTACCCAATAAGCATTTTCACATTTAATCAGGTTATTTAGCATTATTGTTCCTTTACCTTCAACTGGACAAGGTGTATCATTACCCATTCTTACTGTACCACCATTATAATACTCAAAAGTATTAAATTTTTCTTTGTCACTGGTCATATAGTGAGTGCAGCCACTATCGATAATCCAGATATCATTCTTTCTAACCTTAGATATGAGTGTAGTTTCTTCATACCTTTCATCTTCATCTGAATCATCCTTCACAACTACAAATACTATCTTGATGTCATCATCCAGTTCGGTGTCAGTATCTTCATCTTTGCAAGCAGCTAGGTAGCTAGCCTTCTTGCCTTTATCCTTGTAGTCTCAGGTATCCTTTCTTTATGAGTGTGGGTAACCTCTGTAATCTTTGTTATCACCTCTGTCAGATTTCTTCTCAAAAGATCTTTCATCACTTCTGTCATCTTTTCTTCTGTTAGGACATCTTGCAGCAAAGTGTCCAATCTCTTTATAATTAAATCATACAAGTGGTAACTTGCCTTTGTATTTACCTTTGCCTCTCTATATTCTTCTGGCCATAAGTGCTTCTATTTCATCTAGACCTTCTTCTTCACTTTCACTTTCACCGTCCCTTCTAGAGGAGCATCTATGATTGGATTTGCTTATTTTCATAGAAGACTTAAATGTAGACTCTAAACTTGGTAAGACACTATTGTCAAAGTTATTCATCTCAAATGAAATTCGTCTACCAATTAGGCTATCAAGAGTAACTATATTGGTTTCTACTGCTCTCATTTCTTGAATAGAAAAAACTCTAATAGCATATATAGGTAACAAGGTTCTTAAGATTTTAATTACCACTGTCTCCTCTTCAAGTGTACCTCCAACACCTTGTATAGCATTGACTACTTTTATTCTTGTGTTGTACTATGTGATGTTTTCACATTCTTTCATTCTAAGATCATCAAACTTTCCTCTAAGGCTTTCTGCCTTAGCTCTCAGAATGTTTGTATCACCTCCATGTACAAGCTTCAGTTTGTCCCACATTTTCTTTGCAGTTGTGCAATCTTTGACATCTTTAAATTCAGCATCGGAGAGAGAGGAAGAAAGCTCTATAACCATGCAGTTATGCTCATGCTTCACTCTCAATTGATCTACTGTCAATGGTCCTATAGGCAACACATATTCAGTATCTAAGTATTGAGTAACATCATTACCAATACCTGATAAGTGGAGTCTTATCCTACTTTTCCATGAAGCAAAGTTATCTTTGTTCAACTTGGGCACATCTCATCTGTTCATCTTGTGATCTTTACTTAGGTCTTGAAACTTTCCTTCTAAGCACACAAGCTTTGATACCAATTTTTAGTAATAAATGAGAGGGGGGGTAATCAGTGGCCTAAAAAATTTACCCTTTAATCACTAACCACCAATCAAATAAATCTCAGATTATTAAGTTCCTACAAGATGCATGCCATGAAATACTTATAATATTTGTCTGTCTGTCAGTTTACCTTGTCTGCCCTTATTCTCCTTGATAACCGATAAGCAGTAAAACCATTTATCGATACTCAATAAATATGCAGAGTATACCAATCTATCCAGAAATGCATATGTGAAATGTAAAACAATGAAGTAATAAACCATACACACATAACACATGGATTTTAATGTGGAAACCCTGTTAAGGGAAAAAACCACTGGGATCGATACCCCAAATTTTCACTCTTCTGAAGTGAGCCCTGTTGGGAGCCAACCCTGTTAAAGATTACAAACACACTGTTAAGTGCGACCTTGTTAGAGGATTTTTTATAATAGAACGTCACTTGATATCTGGCATGTATATGCTACCAATATTGATCAACCTCTATGGGCACAATAGGTATCTGGCATATTTGGTGCTACCTAACTGCATCAGCCTCCTTCTTAGACTGTGTGTTGGTATCAGGCACTCAATGCTATCTTCATGACAATATTTTTGGCAATCTGTTAGGATATACCTCAATTATAGAAGACAGTTAAGTCCTACTCTGTTAAGAGACTTAATGCTTCAATGGTTAAACTGAAACACAATGAGTTTCTAATGCAACTTGAATTGCAGATTTTTAGATCTATTTAAGTACAATACCTCTCTGATCAATGTATCAATTCAATTCTTTGTGCTCCACACTTTCTGCTCTGTGATGTTGTGCTTCACTGTTCGTTGGTGTCCGCAGAATTCCTTAGCTCTCCTTCAGCTTGATTGATCAGGACTGTATGAAGTTATCCTTCATCAGTTTCTCTTCAATATCCTTTTTCTATTCACTCCCCATGTATCTAATTGCTTGCAGAAATGAATTATGCTTGTCTCTTATATAGACATGATGTTCCTTAATTCTTGATTCTTGATTCTTGGCGTGAAAAAAAATCCACCCAATCTAATTTATGGCTTTAACTCCTGATTTATCTCGTAGTTATCTTCTTGCCAACTGTACAAATCTTCTTTAAATCAATTACTTAACTCTGGGTGAATCAAACAAATAAAACAACTAGTTAAGTCTATACTTAAGCTCTGCCAGCTAGATATTTTGTCATTTTCTTAACTCTCTGTTCTGTTGGTCAACTCTGCAGTTCATCATCGGTGACAACTACCAGTTCCATCTGTGTAACTCCAGTTAGCTTTAGGATCTCCATCCGTTGAGCATTATAGGATTTTACTTCGTTGGGCAACACTGTCTTATGCTCGTCGGGCATCACTGTGACTTTTACTTTGCCTTTACCGATGGTGTGCACTCCATTGGTGTTGTCTGTCACTTAGTGAATACTTGAATTTTATGCATTGCTGAAAGCATAATCTTTGTTCTATTGGTTTTCTGAAGTCTTTGGCATTATGTTTATGACCGTACAAATTATATCTAGTTGACATCAATGACAATACAAACCATTAACTATTTTAATGTCTTGCATCATCTTCAACTTAACATTATCAAACATTCAATCAGTTACATGTCATCATTTATGTCTCAGAAAAATATGCCTTAGATATCCTACAAAAATATCAGATGCACAGTTGAAAACTAGTTGCAACACCTATTGAAGTTGGACTTAAATTGTCTACTTTAGATGTGTCAGATCCAATGAACCCCACTCTATATAGACACCTGATTGGAAGCTTGATCTACTTAACTACTACTCATCCATATATCATATATGTAGTAAATTTGGTCTCTAGGTTCATGTCAGAACCCAAGGAAACACATTGGAGTGCAGCTAAGAGGATTCTTAGATATGTTAGAGGGACATTGAGTTATGGTCTTAAATTCTAGCATTCAAAGGATAGTAGATTAGTTGGCTATAGAGATTCAGATTGGGAAGGTTCTACAGATGATAGGAAGTCTACTTCTAGCTACATTTTTAGCCTTGGTTCTACAGTATTCTCTTGGAAGTCCAAGAAACAACCAACAATATCACTTTCTACAGTAGAGGTAAGATATAAAGCTACAACAACAACAACTTGTCAAACTGTATGGTTGAGAAGACTACTAGAATACTTACACCAAATTTATAATGAACCTACCTTGTTGTACTGCGACAACAATAGTGCTATTCAAATGAAAAAGAATCTAGTATTTCATAGTAGAACCAAACATATTGAGATACACCATCACTATATCAGGGAATTGGTTCAACAGGGCTTGATTGAAATTGTGTATTGTAGTACAGAAGATTAGATTGTAGATATCTTCACAAAGGCTCTAGCTCATGAGAGGTTCCAGAAGCTTAGAGATTTACTTAATGTTCTTCCCAATGGTCATTATGGGGGAGAATGACAACACTAATTCCCTTTGGCAACCTTTCTTGACTTTGGGACAACCTCTTTTCTAGAATACTTGCAGTCTTTCTTGACTGTGCAGTCCCATATTAAATATATGGTTGTGTATATTTATGTTTGTAGTCGATAGTTCTAGATCTTTAATATTATGGTTGTAATATTGGTGAATATGGTTGAACACCATAATGTAACCTCTCTATCATTTTTCTATAAAATGGATGCCCTTGCTCTTATTTCTCTAAGGCAATTTGGGCTCGTGCATATTTGTTTGTTTTATGATCAACATATCATTGATTTAGTTGCCTTCACACAACCCATTGATCCTAAGGCTCCGAAGTATGGAGCTTATGAGGAAGTAAAAGAGAAAATAAAGCACAACATTTTTATACCTAAGGCAATAAGGAAAATAGAGAAGATGACTAACAATCTGCAAAAGACTCTAGGAGAAGATGAAACTGGTAATGCAAAAACTATTGTTGTAGTTGACAAACAAATGACAATAGTACCCTCACCGAGTACTAATGGAACAAAAAGAAACACCAGATCCTCTGTACAAGCAAAAGAGAAGGCTATAACCAAGATTGTTAACCGGAAGGTAGAACATATGCAAGAACTAGAGGAGGAAGGAAAATTGTACACACTAGAAGAAGACTTAATCTTGGAAAGGGAAGTGACACAGAATCTGACAAGGCAGATAAGTTTGTCAGGAACAAGTTTTGTAAATGTACCAAAGAGTCTAGATGAATTTATTGAATCATTAAAGTAATCTGGAGGATTTGCAGGATTCAGGCAGACCAAGTATGAGAAAAGGAATGATGAAGACAAGAATAAAATTGAAGACGTTGTGGTAGCAACCCTTTTGAACTTACACCAATTGAACTTGGTAATCATATACCACAAGAGTTGTATGATAAAATTTCTTCTAGATGGAAATATGCTATGAATGATGAAAATAAAATGAGGGAAAGATCATTAGTTCACACTATTCCTGACCTAGCACCATCAGAGATCAAAGAAGCATTGAAGATATATTCTAAATATTTCATTATCAAGGGAAGAGCCCTCAGGATAATGAATGGAGATATGGAATATGGAGAAAAGAAGACAATAATAAAGTGGAGAAAGATATACAACCTAGATAACATTAAGCATGGAGAGGCAAAGACAAGTCAACAAGGAAGCATAAGTAATCAAGTAAATGAATCCACTACCGATATAGAGCCAATTGATCTAACTGTAGATAAAGGAGAGATAATTATTGAAGATATCACAGAAGAAGTGGACCCTGCAGAAGATTTACAAAAAGATGAGGATATCATGGATACTCAAGTTCAGGACACCGAGTGTATGGATGTTGATTTAGATCCATTACAGAGTCATGAACCGATATTGAGACAAGTTCTTAGTTACACTAAACAGTCAGATACTGCAATGGACACTGCACAACAAGAACCCAAGGACACTAAGACAGAGAAAGAGAAAGAAAAGGTAGAAGGAACCCAGACCACTAAGACCGAACAAGGAAAGATAACTGAGTTGATACCACCAAATGACACCGATGATAAAAAATAGAACATCCCTACCGACACAACAAATGATACACAAAAATAAAAGTCACAAGAATCACATCTTAAGAAGGAAGCATATGAGAAGAAAGAGGAAGAGATACATGAGGAACATAAGGCAAAAGAAAATATTGGAGATATTATTATTGGAACTCATACCGCATCACCCGATGTAGGCAAGACATCACATTCAAAACTTTCTATTGGTGAAAGTATGTTGGGAGGTAAGAAGAAGTCAAAGAAGGGGAAGCTAATTGACTTAGATCAACAAATTATTATTCCCCAAGTCAATCCTAACACTCTAAAGCATAAGGATTTACCAAAATATTCAGAGTTAGTATCTCTAAAGACAGCTTAGAGTAAGCTGATTGCAAAGAGGAACAAAGATACAGTACTTGAATATGTTAAGGAAATATTTTCCTCAATTGTTCCCGAGGCCAAAATTGATGAAGCAAAGAATCTACTGAATCAAGTTGGAGAATTAGTCAAGAAGATCAAAGGACCAAATCAGGATATGTCAGAATACAAGATGAAGATACACCAAGACAAGATGGAACAAAAAGTGGTGGAAGGACTACTACAATAAAGTGAAGTGGAAAAGATAACTCTATCTGAGTCATGTGAAGAAATTGAAAATTGTTTAACTTCTATTGTTTCATTGTTTCAAAAATATTATATTCTTTCACATTGTACCTAGGATACCAGACATAAGGAAACTGAAATTGAGAAAGAGCTGACAGAACACCTAAAGGCTATACTGACTGAGACTGGATCATTCCATACATTTTAGGGAAAAGTACAAGTAATACTAGTATTTCAAGCTTCATTGAAGTAGGAGGAGAACAAGATCCAATTAAAATTGCTTGAACTTCAAGCATTGCTCATTCCCCACATCCAATCGATGCAGAACCAGCTGAAGGAGGCCAAAGAGCTAGTAAATTATCCAGCAGTAAGTATAATGGATGGTCTTATTGGCATTATAGTGGATCTATCCAAGCATATTGTGGTCTTACAGACTCTTCGAGACACTTGGGAGACTGTATTGTCAAGTATTCAACAAAGGTATAAATATCTTTTTGACAATTAGACTATAGTTGCAGTAGTTTTTGTCAAAAAAGGGGGATATATTATGAAGATTTAAAGGGTATATATTTGTATAAGAGAAAAAGGGGGATAAATTATGGATATTTATAGGGTATATATTTGTATAAGAGAAAAAGGGAGATATATGAGTTTTTCAAGAAAACAAAAAATCATATATGAGAAAATACAAAAAGAGGCGATGAAAAGTTTATAGGGAGTAACTACCGAGGGGGAGTTATACATTTTGATGACTTTGAATATTTTTTTTGTCAAAAATGCCCAACTAATGTCAAAGGGGGGGATTGTTACCTCTGCAACTTAATTTTGTTATCATTAGTTTTGTCAAAGTCACAGTTCATGGAGAACACAGTCAGTGAATGGATAAAGTCTTATAAAGGACTAGTCGGTAATACACATCGAGGCAATCGGTCAAGACATAAAGCGTTATGTAGTCGATGAAGCAAAGAAGTGAGAACTAAGTATATCAAGCACATTTTGTTACCGAGTGGATATACTACATCGAGTTGCTAGTCACCGAGCACTGAGAGATCACTCAACTGAGTCAAAAGGAATTAGTAACTGAGCTAGATAGTTAATTCAAAAAGTGATAAGGACACATTTAATGCATTGTTATTGCATTAATTACATTGCTACAAGTATTTATACCAGTTGGTTACATGATCAATGATCGAGATAATTCAGGATGAAGATCTAAGGCATAGATCAAACGGTTAATGGGAGTTTTTGTAATTCCAAGAATAACACCAATTACCAAGGTAAAAGTGACATGGTCACCGAGCGAGAAAGAAGATCGAACAGTTTAGGATAATTGTCTGGCAACTAACTCACAGGATTAAGAGGTTAAAAATTCATATTTATTAAGGATGAATTCACCAGATGAAGTTGTTGTTGATGTTGTTGGAGTTGATGTTAATGAAGGAGTTAATATTGTTATTGAAGTATTGATGTGAACAACAAAGAGCATAGCAGTACCGAGCAAATTTAGCTATAACAGAGCAGAACAGTGAAGTGTTAAAGATATCATAATTAAGGTAACACATATCAAAGCACATAGAGTTTGAATCAACATTATTAGTTGATGCAAATTATAACATACTTTTCATAGTTTAAGTACTATTGTATTGTGAAGTTTAAATCCCAACATTGGGTAGATCCTAATAGATCTTGTTATTGTAAATACTTTAACCAGGTACATGTAAAATCCTCTAATCAGGTAGACCTAATAAGTCTTGTATACTCTTAACCAAGTAATCTATCAGAAGTATAAAACTTTTGTAGCTCTAACTGAGCAACCTTTTATATTGCAGTTTTAGTGAAAGTTGTGGGTGTCATCCCCACCGTAGTTTTGTCCTCTAACCAAGGATTTTTGTGTAACCAAAATCATAGTGTTATGAGTTTATTTGTTATGGTTTTAATGTTTTGAATTACATACTTTACATTATTTTTATTTCAATACAAAGGAGTCGGTAAATAGAGAACAACAAGTTTATGGTTAATCAGTTAAGGTATTAAGTTAAAAGTTTTAAAGTACTAATTCACCCCTCCCCTCTTAGTCCTTACTTTCCATACATTATTCCAACAATCTTGTCCAGGGCTTTGTTGGGTATCAAATTTTTGGTTTCTAAGTTCTGTTTTCGCACCAACACTAATTTATTTATTCTCTCTTATGTGCTTGGGGCTTCTATTTTGGGTTGAGGGCATAGGTGAAATGGGTGATGGAGTGGTATATTTGACTTGAATGTCATGTTGGTTTGCATGAAATTTTAAAATGTGCAGTATTAGGGTGAGGGTTTGTGGTTGCATATAGAGATTGGATTGGGTTTCCAGGGGTGCCTCATCATGTGCACCCATTTCTTCTACACAGGGCATTGGTAAATATCCTAGAGAGGAAGGTGTTAGACATATTGAGATGTTGTTTGGATTATTGTCACTGATGTCAAAGCCT
The DNA here is from genome assembly GCA_018584345.1 of Thuja plicata. Classification (NCBI taxonomy): domain Eukaryota; kingdom Viridiplantae; phylum Streptophyta; class Pinopsida; order Cupressales; family Cupressaceae; genus Thuja; species Thuja plicata. The sequence goes on from MU225923.1 coordinate 2,894,338, forward strand.
CCAACCAATTTCATAGTAGTATCAATTGGTTGTTGGTAGTGTCGATTAGATGTCTATGGCTATTGGTCAGACATCTTGGTTTCGGTTATACATGTAAAACATATATTGTACGTAAAGTTTTGGTGTCAGATGTACTTAATTCTACTAATGAAATACATCTTCTAGTACATTAGCATGTTTTGGTGGTTGTAATTTGTGTGGGTACCAATTGATTGTTGTGCTTATAGAGCTCTTCCAGGTGTTCTAGCTACCTGGACATTCTTGCAGTTCATTAGAAGTTTTGGTATAGTGATCGTATCTTGTTCTAGACAGGTTTCATCTAGTCTTATCTATCAGTTGGTTTAGAAGTTCTATTAGTTGGTTCAGAATTTTGTTATTCAAGTCTTGGGCCTTGTTGTGGTGTTTTGATGGTTCCAAATTTTTCTTATCTTTCATCAAATATGATATTAAGCGTATGTATCTTAAGGGAAACCTATATTTAGGTCTTTTGGTAAAATGTTGCAAATATTTCTTAAGTATGACCCAAATTTAGGTTCAATGGTAGCGTGTTAATGTAATTTCTTTTATTTTGTGGCGAACATGTTTTGTGGATTGGCCAACATATGTGGCTGCCCTATTAGATGTATATATAAGCAAAGATATCTTGTTGTATTTGAGGAGAGTGTGGATGTATGTATGTGAGAAACAAAGATCCAAAAGTGATATAGTGTGAGTTTGTTTTGGTGTATATAAGGTGCAAGTAAGAGAAGTAAGAGGATGTGATGGAGGAGCATATTTGGTTCATGGAAATCTTGTATCAAAAAAAAGTATGTTTTCTTTGAGCTTGGTATCTTGTTAGAAACTTTTGGTAGAATACTCGATAACTACTCTAGATTTGTTAGTTGAAGGTTCTATTTTGTTTCACCGACTAAACTTGGTTACTATTCTTGGCATGGTTTCACCGACTGGTCTCAGTGGCTTTGTGGTTTTCCTATTTCCTGTCTCAATGAGTGTGTTTTCTTTTGTTGGATCTTCGGGCTGACATCTGCATTTAATTTTTATAGTGGTATTAATTTGGGACCTCTCATTAGGATGCATGTGGACCTAAATCTAGGTCGTTGTTGTTTCCTATGTTGGATCTTTAGGATATTTTGGGGCTGACCTTTTTGGTAGCATCTTGTATATGTGTTGTGTTCTGTTCTTAGTTTTGGGGATAGTTGGATGGTAGTTTTGGGGATCTAGGGTTTGTGATCCTTACATGTATGAGGACTATTATGTAATATATTTCAAATTGTGTTGTCCATAACTGGTAATGCCTTGCATCTCGACATGTATGAAGTTTGATGAATTAATGAAAAGTATATGCATTCCTTCTCTCCTTCTCTATGTTTTAAGATTCTGATTTGTGTATCTGCAAGCTGGTTTGGTGCTTGGGAGTGCCTTTGGTCCTAAGTACTATCCCTCCTGTCAGGTGGTATTAGAGTGAAGGTTAGATCTGAGGTTCCTTCTTATAAATCCTAGGACATTGTTTGTTGTGGGGTAGAAGATTGAGATCTAACCTGCAATTACAAAGGGTTTCAAGATGGTTCGAGGGAGGCGAGATGAAGATCCAAGATTAGCTAATATGCTAAGACAAATTACTGCTAGATTGGAAGTTGTTGAGACAACCCAACACTGAGAAAGACATCTTAAGGATGTTAGTGATGATGAAGTCAAGGAAGCATAGGAGGAAGCCACACCTACACCTATAATGAATCGAGGGGAAGAAAGATTCCCGAAAGAATTGACAAGTTTGAAGTCCACACCTCAGTTTAATCCTCTTGAGTATAGTGGAAAGTTTGATTTAGATGAATTGATAGACTGGATAACCGAGGTGGAGAAATACTTTGAGTATGAAAACATATCAGAGGAGAACAAGGTGAAGATTGAAAACACAAAATTGAAAGGTCACACATCCTTGTGGTGGGAACATATGCAATTGGACAAAAAGAACAAGGGTAAAGACAAGATCAAGGTATGGAATAAGATGATAAACAAGTTGAAGGGAAAGTTTCTACCTTGTGATTATCAGATTAACCTAGTTAGGAGAATGCAAAGTTTGAAGTAGAAATATAGCTCTGTGAAGGATTACACCGAGGAATTTTACAGGTTAGATATTAGATCTAGACATGCTGAAGATGGGGTGGAAAGAATTGCAAGATACTTAAATGACTTAAGGATTTCTATTCAAGAAGAGATCAGGTTGGTAAAGATGGAGAGTATTGAAGATGCTTATCATTTTTCCCTAAAAGATTAGAAGAAATTGAATAAAAGACATGAACAAATATAAAGAGGAAGAGGTAGATCATATGGTGAAAATAGCATCTCTGATCAGGACAAGATAGATACAGAAAAATACAAGACCAAGTGGAAAGGTGGAAGTTCATTCAGAGGAATAGATAATTAATCCCGAGGTGGATATAAAAGAAGAGGATTCCAAGGAACTTGTTACAATTATGGAGAAGAGGGACATAGATCATTTGAGTGTACACATGCAAGCAATAATGTTGGTAGTAGTAGAAATGCTTTGGTGTAAGAAGATTCACTGAATGAACTTGAAATGGAAGGAAACCTGATGGTCAGAAGAATCTTGTGGAATGAAAATAATAAGCAAGATCCGGTAAGGAAAGGTTTGTTCAAGACCAAATGCAGATTTGCAGACAAAGTTTGGGAAGTGATTATTGATAGTGGGAGTTCAAAGAATCTGGCATCCGAGGAGATGGTTACAAAGTTGTAGTTGGAAAGATTGAAGCACCCGAAGCCCTACCAGATTTCATGGATCAAGGATGAGGATACACTGATGGTAAGTGAACAATGTTTTGTGAATCTAAAAATTGGAAAGTATTTTGATAAGGCATTGTGTGATATTATGCCTATGGATTGTTGTCATATTTTGTTGGGAAGACCTTGGAAATATGATAGAAATGATACACATGATGGAAGATTAAACAAATATACTATTTGGGTTGATGGCAAGAGACAAATATTGTTACCTTTGGTTGAAGAATTTATTGGTGAGGTATGTACATCTGTAAAAGTTTGTTTGATGGAAGGTAGACAACTTGTTAAGAATTTGAAGAGAAGTGATGTCTACTATGATTTGATTCCTAACAAACCGAGAGAGAAAACAAAAGATAAAGTTCCTGAAGAAGTTGAGAAGTTGCTCATCGAGTACAAGGAGATCATTTTAGATAATGTACTTGATGGTTTACCACCAGTAAGAGATATTAGTCATTGTATGGACCTGATTCCTTGAGCTAGTTTTCCAAACAAGGCATCACACTGATTGACACCAACAGAGAATGAGGAACTCAACCGAAAATTTCATGAGTTTTTTCAGAAGGGTTTGATCAAAGAAATTTTGATTCCATGTGCAATACCAACTATTTTGGCACCTAAGAAGAATGGAGAATGGTGAATGTTTACTGATACAAGAGATATTAATAAGATAATAGTTAAATATCGGTTCCCTATACTGAGAATGAATGATATGATGGATCGTTTGAGTGGAGCAAGATATTTTACCAAGATTGATTTGAAGAGTGGATATCATCAGATTTAAATCAGAGAAGGTGATGAATGGAGTTTTCTTTCAAGACAAAAGAAGGTTTGTATGAATGGTTGGTTATGCCTTTTGGTTTAACTAATGCACTAAGTACTTTTATGAGGTTTATGAATGAGGTTTTGAAGAAATTATTGGGTAAATTTGTGACTGGGTACTTGGATGACATTCTGATATTCAGTAAGACCAGAGAAGATCATTTGTTGCACATTAGATAGGTATTGTAGAGATTGAAAGAAGAAAAGTTGTTGATTAATTTAAAGAAGTGTTCCTTCATGAAAGAAGAACTAGTGTATTTAGGTTTTGTGATTTCAACTAATGGTTTGAAGATGGGTCCTGACAAGGTTGAAGCTATACTTGATTGGCCTACACCTGAGAATGTTAGCGATGTTAGATCATTTCATGGGTTAGCAATTTTTTACCGAAAGTTCATTAAAATTTTTAGTTCAATCTGTAATGCTATGACTGAGACAATGAGAGGAGATAAGAGAGAATTCAAGTGGACACATGGAGCTGATAAGAGTTTTGAGACTTTAAAACAAACAGTTGTTGAATTTTCAGTGTTAACCTTACTTGATTTCTGTTAAATTTTATATCAGATTTATGTCTTTTTAATTTTCTTTTCAAAATCTAATATATATATATATATAATCTCAATATATATAATATATATTTAATCACAATATATATATATATATATATATATATATATA
>MU225923.1:2939588-2957953 GCA_018584345.1 Thuja plicata
GTTTTATTGTATCATAAGGGGTCATAATTGGTCCTAAGTGATCCTACAACCCTTCAAGAACCTTTAAAACCCCTTAGGACATATTAGGACCCATTAGGATCTCTTAGGATACATTAGGACCTCTTACAACCCCTTCAAATTCATTAATCATTGTAGGACACACTAATGGGCTCTAATGTGTCCTAATGTGTCCTAATGTTTCCTAAGGGGTTCTAATGGGTTATAAGTGGTCCTAGGAACCCTTAGTACCCATTACGACCTCTTAGGACCCATTATAGCACATTAGGACCCATTATAACCCCTTAGAACACATTAATAGTCATAGGACTCTTTAGAGAGAGAGAGAAGGTGAGGACCCATTATGATCCCTTAAGACCCCTCTCTCTACATCTTAAGGGTCATAAGGATTGTCAAGGGGTCCTAGGATACAATGTGTCCTTAGACCCCTTACCATACACTAATGGATGGTAAGGGGTCTTAAGGGGTCCTAAGACACATTAATGTGTCCTAGGACCCCTTCTGACCCCTTATGGCCCTTTAGGATCCCTAAGATGCATGGTAAGGGGTCCTAGGACAAATTAATGTGTCGTAGTACCCCTTATGACCCATCTCTCTACATCTTAGGGGTAGTATGATTGTTAAGGGATCTTAGGACACATTAATGTGTCCTAGGACCCCTTAGACCCCTTCAACCCCCTAGGACCCCTTACCATACACTAATAAATGGTAAGGGGTCTTAAGGGGTCCTAATACACATTAATGTGCCCTAGGACCTTTCATGACCCCTTACAAACTTTTAAGACACCTAAGATGTATGATAAGGGGTCCTAAGAGGTCATAAGGGATCCTAGGACACATTAATGTGTCATAGAACCCTTTATGACCCCTTACGACCCTCGAGGACCCCTCTCTCTAAATCTTAGGGATTGTAAGGGTTTTTAATGTGTCGTGGAACTTCTTAGACCCTTACAATCCCTTAGGACACTTTATCACACACTAATGAATGGTAGGGGGTGCTAAGGGGTCGTTAGTGGTCTTAAGGGGTCCTAGGACACATTATTGTGTCGTAGGACCCCTTAAGACCCCTTACAATAAGCTAATGAATTATAAGGGGTCATAAGAGGTCCTCAATGGTTTTAAGGGGTCCTAGGACACATTACTGTGTTGTAGGACCCTTTAAGACCCCTTAGAGATAATCAATCAAAGATGAAAGAATGCCTCCAAATAGGAGTGAAAGAAGAGTGTCCATATGGTAAATGTTCCATCTCACCGAAATGCATAGATACCCAGTCACTGCACCCGCCTAGTACATAGGAACAAATACTGAATACATAGATCACTCCATCGAACCAGGGAAGCATTAGAACCAAAAAGATATACCCCCCCATAATGCTAAGCAGGGAGAGGTATGACAAGTACACTGAAACAGATTGCCAAGAAACACTGCATGATGAAGAATGTATAAGCACAAATAAAGTATGTGTCAAGGATGATCAGTCGCTGACACACATGAGGCTAATGTCGTGGAAGGGACACTCACTTGACAAAGGTAGATGGAAAATAAAGCAAACATCAAACCCCACATGGCACTTTATAATGTAGTGCCAGTATAATAGAATCCCAAGCATGCATCAGATGACACTTTATCTCAAGCTACAAAAAAATGATGTATACAATGTTCAAAAAAAAGGAAACAATCCCAGGACCTAAAACATCCAAGATATCCACTAGAATGCCATAAAGAAAAAAATGAATACAAAGATACAAGGAGTAGAAACTAGGTGTGAGACCCATAGAACAAGAAAGAGAACAAAAGCAGCTTTCTGACGCCATGCGAAAGTCAAAAAATAGAGTTCAGAGGAGTGAGATATAGTGACCAGAGCGCAAAATGGAACCCTGAATTTGACTAAAAAAAACCTGCAAGATGGAAAAATCAGATAACCAAATTGGAAAAATCAGAAAGGTCTCGAAACCAGCTTTCCGTTGATATCTCGTTTGGCAAAAAATGCCTCCATTTGCTCAATTTATGAGCAAAAAACCACCAGTAGGTCAAAAACCAAATGATCTGGAAGAACCTCAGACAAAATTGGCGGAGCCTGGCTAAACTGGTGAAAAACCTCCAAAAAAGAACTGCCTCCAGATTTCCTACCAAAATGGTAGAAAAAAATATTTATTTTTTTAATGAAAAAAAATGTTTTTTTTTAATGAAAAATAATAATAAAAACAATAATTGTTTTTTGAAAAAAAAAAAATTAAAAAACATGTATCATTTGAAAAACAACATAAAAAAATATTATATTTTTTAAAGAAAAAAATAGTATATTTTTTTAAGAAAAAAATAGTATATATTTTTAAGGAAAAAACACACAAAAAACATTTCTATATATTTTTTATTTTTTAAAAAATATTAAAAAAAATATAATTTTTTTTATTAAAGAAAAAAACATAAAAAAACTTTTATATTTTTTGTTTTAAAAAAATATTAAAAAAATAGGGCTGTCATTTTCCCTCTCCTCCATGCAACTGGATGGCACATAAATCGAGGCAGTACAAAAACTAAGGCGACACAGAAACTAAGGCAGTGCAAAAACTGAGGTACCATAAAAATGAGGCAGCACAGAAACTAAGGCAGATTTTTGCCTCGTAAAGCGTGTCAAGGACCACAAATGCAAAAAATAGGGCCCAAATTTCAACTGTGTCCAAAATGGACAAAAAAATATGAAATTTTAGTTTCCCATGCCTTCTGAATGCGATGGTGAGGTCTGTTTGGCCCCAAAATGCTCCAAAAAAGGTCACCCACAGATTGAAGATAAAAACTTTGAAAAAGCTAAAAATTTCCCCTTCAAAAACTTTGAAAAATCCAGAACAGGCAGTATTAGAGGGGCTCTAATACCATGAAGGATCTGATAAATATTGATTCGATTATGCCCAAGAACAATTGCATGCAAAATACATGTTACGAGAAGAAATCACAAAGAAGGAAAAACCTAAAGAACTCAGAAGCTCAGAGAAACTAGAAAAGAGTAGAGCAAAAATGTATTCTGAATTACTTAACAATAACTACAAAGTTCAACCTTAAAAAGGTGAGCGAAACCCTAAAAGGTAAAAGCTAGGATGTACATTAATAATTAATAAAAGAATTAATTATTAATGCACCTAAGAGAAAGCTTAAGCACTAAAGAGTAATTAAACAACTTAACTAATTAAATCAACATGATTTAATTAATAAGTGATTACTCTAACAAATGTATGGTAACGGGTCTTAAGGGGTTGTAAGGGGTCTTAAGGGGTTGTAAGGGGTCTTAAGGGGTCCTATGACACATTAATTTTTCCTAGAACTCCTTATGACCCCATAGGACCCTTTAGCACGCCTAAGATGTAGGGAAATGGGTCATAAGGGGTCCTAGGACCCCTAATGACCCCTTATTACCTTTTAGGAATCCTCTCTCTACATCTTAGGTGTCATAAGGGTTGTTAACTTGACCTAGAACACATCACAGTGTCCTAGGACCTCTTAAGACCCCTTAGGACCCCTTACCATACACTAATGTATGGTAAGATATCATAAGATGTCTTAAGGTGTTCTAGGACACATTAATGTGTCGAGAGCCCCTTATGACCCCTTAGGACACTTTAAGATCCATAATATGTGTGATAAGGGGTCGTAAGGTGTCTTAAGGGGTCATAAGGAGTTTTAGGACATATTAATGTGTCCTAGGACCCCTTATCACCCCTTATGACCCTTGAAGACCCCTCTCTCTACACCTTAGGGGTCCTAAGACACATTAATGTGCCTCATGACCCCTTATACCCCTTATCACCCCTTAGGACCCCTTACCATACACTAATGAATGGTAAGGGGTCCTAAGGTTTCCTAAGGGTCAAAAGGGGTTTTAAGACACATTAATGTGTCCTAGGACCCCTTCTGAACCTTTAGGACCCTTGAATACCCCTCTCTCTACATCTTAAGGGTCATAAGGGTTGTTAAGGTATCTTATGATACATTAATGTGTCCTAGTACCCCTTAGACCACTAACAACCCCTTAAGATGCCTTATCATACATTAGTGAATGGTAATGTGTCCTAAGGGGTTATAAGGGGTCTTAAGATAGATTATTGTGTCATATGACCCCTTATGACCTCTTCTGACCTTTTATGGCCCTTAAGATGTATGGTAATTGGTCCTAAGGGGTCATAATGGGTCATAGACCCCTTATGACCTCTTAGACCCCTTATGACCCATTAAGAACCTTTACCATACACTAACGAATGATAAGGCATCCTACAAGGGGTAGTAAGGGGTCTTAATGGGTCCTTAGACACATTAATGTGTTATATGATTTGTTATGACCCCTTACGACCCTTTAGGACCCCCTAAGATGTATGATAAGGGGTCCTAAGGGATCCTAAGGGATCCTAGGACATATTAGTATGTCCTAATATGTCCTAAGGTGTCATAAATGGTTGTAGGATGCATTAATGGGTCCTAGGACCCCTTAAGACACCTTAGTACCCATTAGGAGCCATAAGAATACATATTAGGGTTCCTAATACATATTGATGGGTCTTAAGGGGTCATATGACACATTATTGTCTCTTAAGAAATCATAAGACCCCTTACGACCCCTAAGATGTACTCTTAGGCTTCCTAATGGGTCGTAAGGTGTCATAAGGGGTTGTAGGATGAATTAATGGGTCCTTATACCCCTTAAGACACCTTACGACCTCTAAGTTGTACTCTTAGGCTTCTTTAAGGATTTGTAAGGGCCATAAGGGGTTAAATGACACATTAGTGGGTCCTAACACCCCTTAAGACACCTTACAACCCTTAATATGTACTCTTAGGCTTCCTAAGCGGTCTTAAGGGGTCGTAAGTGGTCATAAGATGCATTAATGTGTCATATGACCCCTTGAAAAACCTTACGACTGCTTAGGAACCCTAAAAATACATCTTAGGGTTCCTAGTACACATCAATGGGTCTTAAGGGGTCATATGACATATTATTGTGTCTTAGGACACCATAAGACCCCTTATGACCTCTAAGATGTACTCTTAGGATTCATAATGTGTCATAAGGTGTCATAAGGGGTCATAGGACCCATTAATGGGTCTTAGGACCCCTTAAGACACCTTATGACCCCTAAGATGTACTCTTAGGCTTCCTAAGGGGTTGTAAGGGTTCATAACGAGTCGTAGGAGTCATTAATGTATCATAGGATCCCTTAAGACACCTTACTACCCCTTAGGAACCCTAAGAATACATCTTAGGGGTCCTAGTATACATTAAGGTGTCTTAAGGGGTCATAAGACAAATTAATGTATTTTACGACCCCATTAGACCCCTAAGATGTACTCTTAGTCTTCTTAAGGGGTTGTAGGGGTCATAAGGGGTTGTAGGATGCATTAATGGGTGTTAGGACCCCTTAAGACACCTTAGAACCCCTTAGGAACCCTAAGAATACATATTAGGGGTTCTAGTACACATTAAGGGGTATTTAGGGGTCATAGGACACATTACTGTGTCTTAGGAACCCTTAAGACCCCTTACAACCTCTCTCTCTCTCTCTGAGAGAGAGAGAGAGAATCTTAGGGGTCTTAAGGGGTCATAAGGGGCCATACGACACATTAATGTGTCTTAGACACCATAAGACCCCTTACAGCCCCTAAGATATACTCTTAAGCTTCCTAAGGGGTCATAAGGGGTCATAAGGGGAAGGAGTCATAGGACACGTTAATGGGTCCTTGTATGGGCCTTAAGATACCTTACGACCTCTAAGATGCACTCTCAGGCTTCTTAAGGAGTTGTAAGGATCATAAGGGGTTGAAGGATACATTAATGGTTCTTAGGATCCCTTAAGACACCTAACAACCCTTAATATGTATTCTTAGGCTTCCTAAAGGGTTGTAAGGGGTCCTAAGCGGTTGCAAGGCACATTAATGTGTTTGAGGACCCCTTGAGAAACCTTACAACCCCTTAGGAACCCTAAGAATACATCTTAGGGTTCTGAGTACACATTAACAAGTCTTAGGGGTCAAAGGACATATTAGTATGTCTTAAGACACCATAAAACCCCTTACGATCCCTAAGATGTACTCTTAGGCTTCCTAATGGGTTGTAAGGTGTAATAAGGGGTTGTAGGACCCCTTAATGGGTGCTAGGACCCGTTAAGACACCTTATAACCCCTTAGGAACCCTAATAATACATTTTAGGGGTCCTGGAGTACATTAAGGTGTCTTAAGGGGTCATAGGACAAATTAATGTGTTTTTACCCATAAGACCCCTAAGATGTACTCTTAGGTTTCTAAAGGGGTCGTAAGGGGTTGTAGGATGTATTAATGGGTGTTATGACCCTTTAAGACACCTTAGTACCCCTTAGGAACCCTAAGAATACATATTAGGGGTCGTAGTACACATTACAAAGTCTTAAGGGGTCATATGACACATTGCAATGTCTTAGGACCCCTAAGATTTACTCTCTCTCTCTCTCTCTCTCTCTCTCAAGGATTGTGTTATGGTTTACATAGTGCGTGCGTACTATAGGGCATACGTGCTATAGCGCGTGCGCCCTATTTAAACCATAAATTCAAATAGCGCTGGTGTGCTTTAGCTCATGCACGCTTTTAACTACATTGAAATTTACCAAGCCTAAGGATTGGATTTTCCTTGGAGATCCAACCCAAAGGCTTGGAGGATTCAAACAGGTCTAAGACGTGTTTTCCAGCAAACCTTCAAAAAATAAACATTTTTTCTTGTGTGCTCCCCATCAGGTTTGCGCGTGGTTCAATAATGATAAAATCAGACAAGATTATATTGTATATCTCTCTTTTAGATATCTAACCACATAATTTATTTTAAATTCTCATTATGTTAAGCTTTTCATCTCTAATTTCTTTTGTAAGTATGTCCGATTTTTGTCAAAAACCAACGTGTATTACATTTTCAGAAAATAGACTATTATACACACTTAAAAAAAAAGAAGTTTTGATTTTTGATTAGTTTTCAATGATTTCTAGGGGGAGCATATAGAAATTTCACATTTTCAAGATGTGTCCACTTCGGAACATCGTAAAAAATTATACTTTCATAAAAAAATTAGTAGAAAAATCCCGGATAAACTAGGTGGTGTTAGCTAATTTCTCAAGGAAGCGATTAAATTTTTTTAATAAAAAAGTTAACATTTTAGGGGGAGCACACCAGACGCTATGTTATGTTTTTCACAAAAAATAGGACCACTTTTTGTGCTCCCCCTTTTTGAGGGCCTTAATCTCCACCATTTCTAAAATAAATTAGTAGTTTAGAAAGTAGATTTGGAGTAGAACAACTCTTTTTTTTGTCACATTTTGAAATTTTGAGTGTAACTATCATCAATTTCTTGTTGAAGTTCAGATTTTGCTGATTTCAGAAAAAAGTGGCATCTTATACCCCGTTTATGGTCCCCCATCTTTGTGCACTTACCCATAGAATATAGGTCCATAATATTATATTTTTACATAATGTATAAATACATAAGACAAATGATACATGAAACATAAGAAATAATTCCTTTACAAGAGACCATATGGTCGAATACAATAATAAATAGTGTATACAACTAATTATACTCTTGACAGGAGCTCTCTCCCTCTAGCACACCATGGGAGAGTATATTGTAAGAGCACTTTTCCACCCAACCATGAAGAGTTTATGTTTATTTGGAATCCTTCATGACATGAAATTACCTGACCCTGCACAAGGACGCCTAACAACTTAAAACTACCAGTGTGATATAATCTAGTGCAATATGTTGTATCTACATTCTAAGGTGTCAATGCAACAAAAAAATGAGATGAAAGAGAGTAAGAAACATATCAGGATTCAATTAGAAAGTGCATACTAAGAGATCCAAGTAAGCTTTCACCAAAACATCATTTTGAGCTGACTACTAGCAAGTAAGTTAAAGTAGAGGCTTACCCTTTTGCGGAAACTTACCCTTCTTTGAAACTTATTCAACACCCGTGTGACACACACATAATATACATTCAAAACATAAAATGCATATAAAAACTTGTAAAACATACAAGAGCATACAAAGACATACAAGAGTGAATAAGTACATTCAGATGCATTAATAGGCATAACCATAATTCTTCAAAAGCACTGATAGGATTACATGAGCATTTATCTATGCATTATCATCATTTGATAATACATTTCACACATGGCAGTTGGATACATAAGAAACTAATCACAACATTTTCCCCATTTGCATTGAAAATATATATAAAGCATATTACAACATCTCATATCCTCTTGATAATTAAATACAAGAATATGACCAGTTTAAAAACAATTTTACATAGGACAACTAATCAAAAGTTCGGGTCAAATGTGCAATTGTTCTTACCAATTATAAATACATAATCATACAACCTGGCATAGACAAGAAATTTATATATAATCTAAAAGATTACTTAGTATTCATTCCAATAGGCAAAAGGATTTCTATGATCATTAGGATATAGACCAATAATGAGCTCTTCTATTTTAAAATCAATAAATATTCTGTTGATCTCCAAGTTATGTTGCCTATTAGTGTCTAACACTTAGTTATTTATCTAGGTAGGTTAGTCGGTCACCACTATGACCGAGCTATTCTACTAAGGCCAAGTAGTAGTTACTTCCAAGAAAGTCAACAGTTGTTGAGTACCCCTACAATTGCCGAGTAGATCAGTTGCCGAGTAGATCAGTTGGCGAGTATATTTATTGCCGATTTGAGAGTAGTGCTGAGCGACAACATATGAACACCATTTTGACTGAGCACCAAAAACCTTATATGCCGAGTGAAGCATTTTTTTGTATGTGTTTGGAATGACACAAAAACTTATGTAAACCATTTTGGCCAACTTCTATGTGAAATTTAATTATTATCAAGGTATTTAATGGAGTTAATTACACAATTTGACAAAGCATTGATCCCTATGCAAGCTAAGCAACCAATCAGAAAAAGGGAATGCTTAAGCGGAAAAAGAGATGAATCTAGATCTTTGATCTTGATCTAGAAGCTTCAGTTATTTTCTATTTAAGGAAGCCTCAAATCCCCAATAATAAGATATATGAAAGAGAAGAGATCATGTGTATGCTGAAGGTGCATAGATCAGATAGAGTGACCGAACAGAGCAGTGAAGGGCAGAACAAAGTTATCATATTTAGATATCAGATAAGAATTGGAAAGAGGAGATCTATAATCAAAATTTGAAGTGCAAACTGAAGGATCGGGTATTGATACGTTTTAGCAAGTGAATCAGGGTAAATCTCCTAACAGAGTGGTCCTAACAGACCTTTGTAAATCTCCTAACAGAGTGCTTACTTAGCTGTAAGTTTTAAATCCTTTAATCAAGGTAGACCTAATAGTCTGTAAGACTTTAACATGGAAGACCCCTCATAGGGTAGATCATCAGAATTGATCAAAATTTTGTAGCCCTAACAGGAAAACTTTGTTATTGCAGTAGTGAAGATTTGTGGGTGTCATCCCCACCCCAGTTTTACCTTCAAGGGTTTCTGGGTTACCAAATCTTTGTGTCACGAGTTTATCTTATTGCTTATCATGGATGTGATTACTAGTTAGATCTATTATAGCATTGAAGTTTATGTTTATAAGATACATGATATGCATGTTGAATCAGTTTGTTTCAATTGAGTAAAATTTTTTAGGATTTTGATTCACCCCTCCTCTCAGTATCTTACTTTCCCAATTAATACTTCCAACATATTCATCCATACATTGAGTAATATTCCTCTACCTCTTAGCCCAAATATTTTCTTATAATATTTGAATACTCATTCTTACATCCATCTATTAGCTTGTGATGTATGATTTGAAAATACTACCCTATTATACTAATATATTTATGATATTGATCACTTCTTAAATGTAATATTCCAAAGAAAATAACATGTAATAACAAAAAATTGCATAAAGTACAAAAACATGGTTATTTTCTCCTAAGAGAAGTCATAATAATTCCCATCTCTAGTTAGAATTAAATTCTTAACCTAAACTTAAGGTTTAAAAAATAAATAAAAGACACAATCCATATCATCCTACTTATAATGTTTATCAAAAGAGTCAAAGGACAAGGTTCTCACAATTATATTATATCACTTGGTAACAAAAACTTATATCTCCTAAAATTTGTATCCAATAACAATAATGAGGCTAAATGACAAGTTGCCATGGTTCATATACCTTGGGATTAATATTTTTAAAGAAATTAATAACTCATAATCATTATTTATCTTACTAACTTATGGTTCATATACTAACTATATAATATAACATTTTAAATCTAGAAGCTTCACTATGGATATTATCTAAAACCTTGTCATAACACTAAAAAATCCAACATTTTAAGGGCTAGCTTGACATATACCCTAATTACCTTATCATATCTTAGTTGGAATAACACATATTAAGTTTTAAATATGGTTGACTCATACATAATCATGACATAAAATCAATGTAATATTAATGAGAATAATTTCTTATGTACATCTATTTTTAATCAATAAACAGTTCCTTAAAATGAGGTTTTCGTTCAAGAACCTAAAATTTAGTATTATTGATATGCAAATAAAGATTCTTAATGTAAGTGTCAAGCACTTGCTCATTTCTTGAATTTTGGTATAAATAAGAAGAGTATGATAATATATTTTACTAAAAAATAATAAAAATATGTAAATATCAATCATATTCAACTAAGAATTCATAACTTCTCCTATTCTATAAATGTTATATACTTTTTGGGTGTTGGAATACCAAATGTTGGATATAGTCAATTTTGGAAGATGCTTATGGGTTGGACCCGTTTGGTTTACCCAGAAGATGACTGAGAAGATGCATAAGGATTTTTAATTGTTTATTTCTTAATTTCTTTGAATATGATATGTATATGTGTGTATATATATACATACACATATAAACATATACACACATACATGTACATATATACACATATGTATATATATACACGTGTGTATAATACACATATACACATACACACACACATGTATATATACATACATGCATACACACACATGTATACACACACACATGTGTATATATAGAAATATAATATACCAATGTGTTTCAGAATGAAGGTTTGGAGAAGTCACGGATCCGACGAGAAATTAAATTTGATTTTATAAAAATTGTAATTGGAATTCAAAATTCCAATTCCACCTATTTGGGTGGAAGATGCATATGCCCATTTTGGGGCAAAAATTAGAATTTCAAAATTCCATTTCCAAATTTTTTGGATGGACACAAACATGGAAGAAACAAAATTGGGAATTAGATAATGTTAGTTGCAAGCATATTCCAGCTACCAAACGGGTCCAATGAACATGCATATGTTACATATCACTAATTCTTTGATAATATATTTTAATATTATAATACTCATGAATGAAAAACTGTATTTTCATTTCTTAATAACCTAATGCATTCTTCTATTAATTTCTATGATATTAGGCCCTGTTTGGTTGCAGGAATATGGTGGGAATTGGCAGCGCATATTCTGGTTTTGAGGCTAATTCACCGTTTGGTTGCTAAGATGCTAAACCCAGTTTTGAACGACAAAACCTGAATTTGACCCCAAAAATGGGCGGCACAATCTTCCCACCAAAAAGGTGGAATTCAAAATCTAAACCTGGTTTTAAGTTTTTTGAACTCTATTTTATAAACCGTTGGGTCCGGAGTCTTCCCATTCATATATCTGCGTTTGTGAATAGGGTTTGGGCTTGTTATCACATCTGAGAATGCAGCTTCACCTTTTTTGTGCAGGTTTCAGTTGCTTCCAAACTGCATCATAATCGCAGGTATCAATAATCGCAGGTACATCCTTTCCGCAATGAGAAACCATTATCTTTGAGATTAATTTGTATAAAAAAACATGAATAACATTCTTTTTCTCTGTATTACTCTATGACATGAGTACTCTTACTAGAGCTTTTGGATCTGCATACTGTTTGGATCTTATCTTATCAGTCTCATTTTTTAATATCTCCAACGAACTCTAGTTCTATCGAGTTCTTGTAGCAGTACACCCCTGTGATTCTTTTTCAGTCAAGAAGACACGAACCTCATTTCTAACAGCTCGTATATATCCATTTTTCTTGCGAGAATAATGACTAACTCTTATATCCCCTCAGGACTCTTTCGAAATGACTAGACATGGATGATTTACCTTTTTGACATAGGGCTTTATCTCAAATTCAACTACATTTGACCTTTATGTATCTCTGATGAAGTCATGTTATTTCTACATGAGGGATTTTCATTTATCTATGTTATTTGGTGTATTTTGAAAATATTTATATGTTTATATACCTTCTTCATGGCCGCGTAGACTAGGATCTTTCATGTTTACGACTAGAAACTCCCTTTATTATCCATTTGGAGCAACAAAAGATATCATTGCAAAAAAACCTCCATGCACTTACAATACCCTGGAAACTTTACTGAAGGAACCCTAAAAAAATCTTCATCACCTTCAATGATCCATGACTGTATTCCCTCAGACCCAAATGCAGAGAAATTCAATAAGAACACAGAACTCGAAGAAGAACGATCTGGCAATATTATGGTTTTGAGAGAATCGGGTGAAGAAAGCATTTTGTTCCACCTCTTGCAGACCAATTTCATTCTGGAAAAACCTCTGCTACACAATTTTTCTACACTGATTAATACCAACTCTTCTGGTAGCTTCTTCCATATCTCTGTTGTTCTCTTCTTCTCCATCAAACCTGCACAGAGAAACTCAAGTAGCTTTCTATAAGATCTAATTGAGAAAAACACCAAACTGTTTCCTTTTGGAAACTTTTATCATCTACTTAGCTTAAAAATGCAAGAAATAATCTACACTGTAGTTCTTTGTGCTATGATAGAAAATTTGAGAAGAACAAATCTTTTTAATATAATTTATGTATACACCGCATAGTGAAGATCTTATCCATGAAGAAGCCAAACTATAGATTTCCTGGCGTGCCATGTATGCTTGGAGTTGGGCATACTCTAATCTTCCACCTCAATATTAAGTGTAGTATGTCGGTCTTCTATGAAGCCATGTGTTGGCCAGAGAACTTACATAATATTGCCTTACTTCAAGTATATATTGTTTTGTATTTCTACAGCTTATACGCATAACAACTAATTATCCAATTGCTTTTTAAGCTCAAGGTATTTAGAATTCATTCATTTTCTTTCAAAATTATTGAGGTCATGCAATTTTGTTCCCTATTTTTATTTGTACCTTATAAGTGCACTGTATTCATGACATTTCTTATATCATTATTGTCTCCTTAGGGACTGCACTTTTATGTCCTTTGATGGATTGTCATAAACCACTGTGTTTCTCATATTCCTGTTACAGGGGCATTGAATATGTTTTCCCTTAATACCTGATGCTATGATAATGTTTTAAATGTAATTGCTTGATACATTTATTATGACCTTTGTTTCTTCTCACATTACTAGATACTACTTCTGAACAACATGCTAACACTCTTCCTTGAACAACATCGTAAGCTCCTTGGCTATTCATTATAGTAATGCCCTGTTTTGATTTTTATTATTGCTTTCATTGACAAAAATGTCTTCAACTTATGAATGGATCAACCATATCATGTACATTGTCTGAATCTCAACAATCTCAACATGTTTGAATCAAATTGAAGTCCAACTGTAACGTGTATACAAAGGTTTTCATTCACTATCAACACATATAAAATTGAAATGGACTCACCAATTCAACATACTTCAATCAAAAGAAAATAACAAGGTATAGACAGTCACATTCAAAACAAAAGAAAGCACAATCATTGATATATAAGTTGTCATATAAAATTGAATTGGATGCACTCATTCAACATACTTGTAGTGAAAACAAAATAGCAAGTTATAAACAATCATGTTCAAGACATAAGATAGCACAATCATTAATATGTATGTTATAATAGAAAATTGAGCCAGACTCATGAATTCAACATACTTGCAGTTAAAACAAAACAACAAGTTATACATAGTCATGTTTAAAACAAAAGAGAGCACAATTATTGATATATAAGTTGTCTTAGAAAATTGAATTGGACTCACCAATTCGACATAGTTAAAATGAAAATAAAATAACAAGGTATAGACAGTCATGTTCAAAATAAAAGAGAGCACAACTATTGGCATATAAGTTATTGAGTTTCGTTACATAGGCTCCTTTGTCTTCAAAATTCTTTGAACTAATCAAACAAAAAAATAGCATGTCTCCCACATATGATCAAAATGTATAGGAGTTGCGAGTTTCAACAAAACTATAAATCAACAAATGTGATTACATACGTTCCATTTCCTTCAAATTTCTTTGAACTCAATGATCAAAAAAATAGTGTGTCCGCTCTATTAGCAAAAAATATAGTTGTGATTATCAATAAAAATAATCACGCACTAGTGACAATCATTGTTTATCAAACCATTGTTAATCAATCAATGGTGATCTATGATGTTCTACTGTTACATGGGGCAACAATGGGACACAAATTATTCTATTGAGTAGGAGTTGGCTTCAAACATGCAGATGGAACTGAGAATTGACTAACTGTCACTTGTGACTGACTGATTGGAGAAGTAATCCAATAATTGTAGAATATTTACATTGAACAATCCCCAAGCATTGTAGAATTATGAGATAAGGGGTTCAATAGATAGGTTAAGTGTCTTTCTCATCATATAGCTCACTGTACCATCCTACAACTCTTTACAATTCCTTTCCATTTCCTTCTACATCTCTTTTTCTTCTTTTCAATGAATTTATCCCACTTCTTTCGCTGGCACCCGCATCTTTTCTATGTGCACTATCTCCATGTTTATCTTTTATCGCTCCTTCAATTTTCATGCCACAATATGTGTAACCTTTTTCTCTACAATCTGTTATTATTTCTAAAATTTAATCTTCACTTCTCTCTTCCTTTGCTCATGCCTGTTTAACACAATTATAGGAACGATCTCAGGCTGACTATTTATAATTTCCCTCTTCTTCATCGCTATGTAAATGATTAACAAAGTGCATTGGCCCCTACACCAATGACAGTAGGCTAACCTGTGAGGGAAGAATGAAATCCTCCTCCATATCTTCCTCATGACCATGGACTCCTACATCATCATCATCAAGGCAGGGAAAGAGGAAAAAGGCAAGTATGGCCAGTTCCTTGGATGTCATCTATGAAATAGTAAAGAAATTAAAAAATAGCCTTAGAGATTTTCACCTCCATAAAGTGGATAAATATGACGAGGATACTATTTTTCTTAGCGCGTATAACACTCTCAAATCCATCCCTAAATTGAGTCAAGGTGTTTTCATGAAGGTATACGAAGCCTTCGTGCTTCAACGTGAAAGAGCCAAAGGGTTCTTGCTAATGAATGAGGAGGAGAGAGTGGAGTGGATTGTATTCACATTTGGTGGATTGTAATGGTCCACATTGCCCAAAGCATTCAAAGGTTATTGAACTGTTGTTAAACCTTGTTAGGACTGTCACTTTATTTTTTTTCTCTATCATTCTTTTCAAGAGTATTGTGAGTGTCCTATCTGTTACAGTGACTATTATCATGCAACTTTAATGCATTCTAATGACTCATACAAATCACTCTAATCTAAGATTTTTCTTGTTCAATTTGTGCAACTAAAACTGCATTAAGCTACAACCCACTGTACTACATGCTTAATAGGTGGGTGTATTGACATCTTGTAGTGGTTTGGATTTATTTGTGCTAATTGGAATTAATCAGTCCTGGATGATATTTCCATTTCAGACCTAGATCCACTATGAGCCATATTTATGAAATATAAATATAGATCATAGTATATATTCCATAATTGCAAATATCATTTGAATGTATGCCTACTTATATCCATATAAATTTTAGGTGCTTAGGAACCATTGTAATGGATTTGAAGTGCCATGGTTGAAATTTTGTTAGTATTGCATTATACATTATGAGAAAATTAGTATTGCATTAACAAGGGTTTCTCAGCATCTATTCCATGAGCATACAACAGTCATCCCACTTCATTCATTGGGATATTTTGTTAAACATTTCAAATGTCTTATCTATGCGCCCCCATGTTTTAAAATGCTTGCACATATTATGTGTATTTGCAAAATTTGTATGCCTAGAGGATTCATTGATTCAAGATATCCTGCAAACATTTCACATGTCCTTTCATAAAAAAATTTAAGTCCCTAATTTGCATATTCACATTTTCATATATGTCTTTGAAGGAATTCATTTTCAAATTTCTAAAGCCTTTTCAACACAAAATATGCAACCATCATACTTCTACAATATCATTCTACTCTGGGCATTCTATCAAACAAATCATACGTGCCATGTTCCTGTGATGTTACTTCTACATTTTGTAATTATTTTGTAATCATCTGATATGAATTTGTGTGTTATTCGAAAGCTTCTATTTTGATACATGCATGAGGACGTTGGCAATGGTTGTAGGTCTTAACATTTTGACCTGTCATTGCATAGATATTTTGGTGAGACTTTTAAATTCTTTCTCTATTTTGAATTGTTTAAAGATAATCGAGGGCCCACAACCTCTGATTTTCATAATAACTCGACACTCTTTATCTGTAAATTATTCATTACAATGCAATACTAACAAAATTTGTACCATGGGACTTCAAATCTGTAATGTATAATGCATAATGTATAATGCAATACTAATAAATTATAATGCACAATGCACAATGCATTATTCTGATGGTTAATTTGTTTTTAAAAAAAGAGCGGATGCTTTGGTGCTATGGCATTTGTTTTTTGAAAAAACCCAGCTAGTTGGATGTGGCATTCTTACCTTTCATTTTTAGTCCCCTTCTATCTTTGTATCAGCTTATTACACTACTCTTTATGCAATAATCTCTGTCTCTATAGGTTGTGGATATGGATTCACCAGTGATGATCCAATTCAAACTTGGTGAACTAGAATTGCATATGCTATGGTGTTTGTCCCTGCTCTCGCTTCTGTACTTTCATCACTTGGCTCTGGATCTGGAAATGAAACCTCATGAAAGAGAAACCCATTCCCTTGTTTATGGCAACCCAAATCTTTGAAACTAAATTTATTGATTGAAGTTTACCAAAGAAAGCTAAAGCAAACAGAAGTAGGGTATGAATTATTAATTAAGTGCTATGAATCATTGGCAGAGGATAACAAAAGATTGCAGAAAGAGTTAGCACAACTGAGGTCAATAAAATTGTACCACCACATATGACCTCTCCTTTGTACATGCAATTGAATTTAAGCTCTAAGCATGTGTCCTTCCTGTCAAAGAGTTGTGAGCTCTGACAACTCCAGCCTTAAATTTTATATCATGTTATGCTACATCACCATTCACCATCCTCCAAAGCCAGAATGATCTTTTCACCCACTTTACAGAACCTTTTAAGATCCATGGACCATGTTCTGATGTTGTTAATTATTTAAGATCCATGGCCCATGTTCTGACTGTGTGTACCTGAATCTTAGGAGTACCTACATAAATCAACTAAAGACTACTAATACATGGGAAATGTCTAATATAGTATAGATCATTGAATACATTAAGCTCTAAACAACACTATTAAAGGGCACTTAGGCCATATCATCCATCTAATTTGGAGACATTAGATACTGCTCTATTAATAACTTAATCCCAATTGAAAGAAGAACACGTGATGGTTAGAAAGTTGTCATGTTAAAGCTCTCCAACATTGAGTTCACATATCGGCTTTGGCCTAACCAATTCTTTCACATACTTAGTGCATTTATAAGTTTATCTTTGTTAGTAATAAAATAAAAAATACACCTCTAATTCAGAAGATTAGTTATTAGACAATAAATTATCTCGTACTTAAGCCAATAAAATCATCTATTCCTTCCCAATGCATTGGTGTCAAAGTGGATTTGAGTAATGTATGAAATTTCTTTATCTTATTTAAGGTAGAATGTAAAGTAGATTCTTCTTGTGTGCCGAGGAGATTCCCAAGTGTGATGTTCTCCTTGAGGTTGACCCTTGATTATCTTATATGCTTGTTTCTCATTGAGTATTCCTTTTGAGATAAGGTGGTTGTAAACAGTGACTATAAGTATTGTTTATGCTCTTCCCATTCTTGTTTTGTTCAAGAACTTGTTCCAAGTCTACATCTTCACAACACCACGACTAATTCTTCAAGTATTATATGCACTGTTGGTAAGTGCTTATGTGGTCTTCTTGTGTGCCGAGGAGATTCCCAAGTGTGATAGTAGGGCAGAAAGTCTAAAAACATTTCTATATTGTACTCTATT